>DWMR01000470.1:0-12466 GCA_018245355.1 Dalla costala
CTGGGGATTGCAAACGCTGGCTTTTAGACCGTAAAATAAGTGTTTTTTAACATGTACGGATGTAATCAGCACTGCTGAAAAGACAAAATGCTGCAGAAAATCTGAAACATGCCTACTGGAAGTTCCTTAACCTAAGGGATGAAAGGTTGTATGGAAAAATTAATGACACGGGCGGAGTCCCGGGCAAGGTCTGAATAAAAATAAAAGTTTGTTGTTATTTGTTGTTTTTTGTTGTCGTTAAAAAGCTATCGTTAAACCTTGTTTTTTGCAACATTTGGGATGGCCACCAATTCGTACTGGCTGCGCTGCGGAGAACGCCTTTCAGGTCCAAGACCTGAGGACCTTGTGAGGAGAGACCGGTGCCCTGCAGTGTACCGCTAATGGGGTTTAGTCATAGTCATGTTGCATTTATAGTCTTTAATGATCAATCTTGAATGTAATTTTTATTAGCCCGTTTCTTTAAAAAACATGCTAGAAATTACTGTTATTGTATGCAACCTTATAGGCAATCTATACTCGTACATACCTACTGTACATATGCACGAGTATGACAAAAACTTAATCAATACATAGATCGCTTAACTATAATTGGTTCTCGATTACATTTTAATCGATTGCCCTTAATGTAGGTAATATTTAGACTATACTTGTGTTAAGTATATAGACTTTATAAACCTTCTAATCAAGTGCTAAGTAGTAGATTTCTATAGCAGTATTATTCAGTTTATCAGGTAAGATTAAAATTATTAGCTGTGTATAATAATAAATCACCCTGCTGTTAATATTTAACTAAGTAACCTACAAGAAATAAATCGAGTACTATTACATAAAACAACAAATTGAATTAAGTTACTTACTATTAGTTACGTATAATGTGTATAATTTTTTTATCGGCTGCGAAAAAAGGGTGTTATATTTTTCGCGATTGTTTGTATGTATGTCTATTTCTTCGTTATGCTGTGACACCGCACGTACAAGCATGAATAAGTAAGTTTTTTTCAATTCGTGAATGGTTAAATATGATTATTGATAAGCGGATAACAACGTTACGACCTTAATAGGGTTCCTGTCGTGTTAATCACAACCTTAAAAAGGTGTCATGCGATTTATGCAGTTATACCTACCTATGTTATTGGGGCATGCTTAAAATTATCTTAACTGACTGTTTGGTCCGATTTGACAAGCAAAACGGAGGGCTGTTTATACTTACATAGTTATTAAGAAATAACAATTTAAACGTGCAGATACTTGCTCCATAGTATTAAAATAATAATGCAAGTAATCAACCCTGTCAATGGAAACAGGACAAAATAACGGTGATATGTAAGGATGTCGAACGTTCGAAACTATCATTAGACGGGTACCTCTTTGATTGACACTCACTTAAATATCTATATAATTTCGTTTTCATACTATGCATTTACGCAAATTTATCATGCTGAGGTGGCGTGTGAGTCATAGTAATAAAAGTAAATAGTAGAGGCTGGACGGGATCGCCGGAAATCCATGTGGTTCCGAGATACCAGTCTTCTAATAAATGACTGCGATCACAACTAGTCGGCTTGCTTCTCGACAAACGCCCTATTTATACCAGACCATTCAAGAAAACCATTATGGACACTCGTATTATAATTACTATGGCATCCTGTTTCTGGTATGTTAGCATTTTTATGCACTGTCATTCTCTTTACATAATCAAAAGCAATTATTGTCTGTCTTTCTCTATGTGGGTAGAGTGGGTATAGATTTGAGTTCAACTTACTTTGTTACATTGTTTACATTTTTTTATGAAGTGAATACCTGTATCTCGTATTGTCTGCGCGACACCTATCTATCTATGACCTCATAAATATGATAATGTAAGACAAGAGGAAGACATTAACTTATTCCATAAATAGAAATAATGCATTACCTGCGCCCCGTGTATTATAAACATAATAACGTAGGTACATCGCATTCCA
The DNA here is from genome assembly GCA_018245355.1 of Dalla costala. Taxonomy (NCBI): domain Eukaryota; kingdom Metazoa; phylum Arthropoda; class Insecta; order Lepidoptera; family Hesperiidae; genus Dalla; species Dalla costala. Next base: position 1,962 of record DWMR01000470.1, read on the forward strand.
TAATGAAATGATAGAGGGCGTTATTATCGCATTCACTGTAACTCTGTAGCAAGTTATTAGCAATCTCGCGGGTCCGCCCGCGTAGAAGACGTTTTACCATACAAACTGTCTTGCCCTATTACACTAGTTTCTGGCATGATTTAAAATAAAATTGCGTTCGTTTTCTATGGTTCTATTTACACAGCTGATTTTATAATAATCTTTCAGTAATTTTTGCATGATTGAGTAACAAACATATAATACAATAATTTATTTGGAGTAATAGCTTAAATAAGAAGGTTACTAATTTAACGACAATGATTTATTTATACAATGAGCTACTACACCAGGTATGAATATGTATCTACATATATGGAAAAGATATGAGCGAAATGAAGACAGAGTTTCTCACTAGCATTATTCATTCACCAATGAGTCTGTGATGTACCGTGGGGAAGACTTTCTGGGTAAAGTTTAAAATAAGCTCGCTTATTAAAACAATCACATCAATCTTATTTTTATAACAGAGCCAAACAAATAGGCATATGGGGCACACGACATCAGATGGTAAGTGGTTACCGTCCCATACACGTGCAATATCAAGGGTATCACAAGTCTTAGTGCGTTGCCGGCTATATCTACTGGACACGTTTCATACTTACTATTCTCAAAGCATTTCCAAGTCGTAGTAGCTACGAGTATATGGCCGTTGCTAATTCTGCAGATGAAAGCTTATTCTACAAACTACTCGTCTGAAGCAGAAAAGACCGTGAAAATCGGGATGTAGACGTCTGCCGCACGAATCGATGCGGTTCAAAGGAACTGTCAACGTTTTCGGCGAGTAGTGCGATAAAGAAACGAGGTATTTCTTTTAAACTTATTTCTTCTTTATCTTAAATTTTTTTGACTTTTAGAAACTCTCCTTCAGAAACTGGAGACCAAATTGATCACAATTTTATTAACCTGCGTTGTCATAGTCGTAGTACCTAAATGTAAAACCATAATAAAATAACCATTCCTCATGGGGCATTGGAACCTGCACATCATTTCTCAATTTATTACACAATATATGATTTTGACCGATTAAAACGCGATAAAAGAGTAATAATATTAATAATTTTAACTCCACGTGAGTTAGTAATTAGTTAAAATCCTTGTTTAAAATAGCAAAATACTCTTTGCATTAAACGCCGACCGGCGAGCGCTGCGCCGACGCGGCCAACGTACAGTTGTAAGTTCAAAACATCCAAACAATACAATATATTAATTTAATAATAAAAATATCACATCTTTGATCCATGATACTATGCAGTTCCTCATGCACGCCGCGATGCCGGAATGGACAGACAGCCGAGGCCTAGGCCTAGGCGTGGCTCTCGGTGGTGGTGTTGGCCTCGAGCGAGGCGGCGGCGGAGGGCTTGGCCTTGGGGGCGGCGGACGCGCCTGCTCCCGACCCTCCTGCGCCATCGGCTGCGTCGCCGCCGTTAGCACGCGGCCCCTGGCCCTGGAAGTCTCCGCGCGGACGCATGCGACGGTACCCACCGCGGTTCATAGGCCCGGGGCCGGCGCCGCGTCTCCCGCCACGGAAGTTGCGCCTGAAGTAGCTGCAGTTACAACACACATGTCATTATCACAGAACGAATACGTACATTACATGCCATCACAACAACACAAGCTAACAAAAAAAAAAAAAAAAATGCTGCAGTCGTAGAACAAAGACGGATCTGCAAATTGACAACATTTTAAGACATGATGACATATCCAAATTTCAAGATTATAACTACTATGTTTCAAAATATGACAGAAAACCTCATGTAGAGCACTTTAAAATGCTCTCCTGTAAAGTTGCCAATTGGCAGATCCGTCTTTGTTCTACGACTGCGACAATATAGTTTTATGTTGTACTTAATAATATACAAATACAATAAAGTACAAATGAGTATGTGCTTCTCAATGAAAAACCTATCATTGAGGTAACACTGAGCTTGTATTAACCACTGGAATGTACTATCATACATTTACGACAACTAATTAAACAAAAAATTATAATCTTCTAGTTTTATAACAACTGATTAGGTATTTACCTACCACACATAACTTATTAAATGCTTACTTTTGATAAAGCTGATCAAACATTGAATAATTACCCAGCTACATTATTGCGTTGCTTGGATTTTACTATTACATTATGTAACATTACAGGATATGATTTACTTGTAATTTTAACCCATATTTTTGCATGTTACATTAGCCGGAATACAGGAAACATTTATGACTTCTACATTCAACACATAAAATGTAACACCCCATATTCGAGCAACTAAATTTATTAGATTGATTGATTGAAAGTTATCACAAAGAAACAAAGACAAGCTCAATAAATTAGGACTCGAGTGTAAACCTATAGGGACCTAAACATATGATACCTAGATACATATAATATTAGCAATCAAGTGGGAATAGAATAATGACATAAGTGACATTGTGATAACCGTAGCCACCTTTGTCTGCAGCTCAAATAGATATCAGTCAAAACTCTTAACCCATCATAAGTATTTTAAACTGCAATTAGTACTTTTGAAATTGGTTTTATGTACTTTTAACTGAAGTATCTGTCAAAAAAAAAAAAAGTTTTAATTTGTATAATACGCTATAAGCTGTAACTTTGTTTAATTTGTAGAGTATGCGATAAGTTGTAACCGTTACAAAGGAATTATTAAGACGATCATGTTCTCAATTTGTGAAATTCTAATTTGAAGTCAGCATGCCGTGTTCATCTATAATTGCACAAATACGAATTTAGGACAATATGTTATAGAAATTATGGAATAACCGTGTATACTGTTGGTGAACCTCTGATAAATAAAAACTATCACCATCCAAGTGCCAACCTTCCTCGAGGCCAATAGCGCTGGATGGCAACCTCCAACATGTTATGGGCACAAACAATCAGTCGTGGTTAGTTAGGAACTGAAGAGGTTCAAACCAACCAGGCAAAATATGAATATAAATAAGTCTCGCCTCCTTTGAGGCGGCGCTCCAGCGCCTGCCTGCCCTTCGTCTCCCTGCGCTCCTCCCTGGATGGCCGGAGGTCCACGACGTCCCATGCCACCACGCCGCGGCCCGCCATCACCTCCGCGCCCAGCCCTCGGATAGTACCTGCAACCAACAACATTTCAGCATCTTGCACACAACTCCGCTACACACCAAGGCCGGGCTTCCATCTGCAAGCTAATCTCGGACAGACGGCACCTCGCTTTAACTCCTCCAGCGACTGCACAATTATATTGCCAGCCTGACTTGCAACTAGCTTCCAAGTGGAAGCCCGGACTGAAAGCATTCAGACAAAGCATGGAGGAGAAGTCGGAACAGAGAAGAGTTTGGAATACCTGACATGCGAGGCGAAAGTAACTACACGAGTGTGGTACTAATGAGTGGTTGTAATGAGTTCTTTCAACTATACATGGTATAGAAGTATATATGGATATAATAGGATGTCCAACCACAGGTCAGACCTACCTACCCATTGGCGGAGATGTTGGACATTCACATGGAATGTTTTCCGGATGTGGTAGGTCATCCTGATAGTTCAGGTGAGACAAGCCCGGAAATCCAGTGTCCAATCCCACCAGCTGTTGTAGAACTTCAAGACACACAAACTTGTAAATCACAAACACTTCACCGTTATTACAAGTGCATTAGTCGTCCGATAATATAATTTATATACTAAACTACAAATGAGTTTATCCCTACAAGTTCAATCGATTATTCAAAGGTTATTATTATTCTGATTTTAAGAACTTGTTATCGCAAACATTATCAATTTGATAGAAAATTTATTACAACATGGATACTTCAACCTCCTCTCCTTGCAAGTGCTATTCCCTAAAGTACCATGCACCCCATTCAATTTGTCTTTATATTTTGTACACCGTAAAACCTATATGACTACCTTATATTATTAGTTTTATCAATGACATCTTTCATTTTCATTGTTAATTGTTAAATTACTTCATAAATGCCGCAAGAAACGAAACCAAAAAGGGGATTAAATAATATCTGAATTGAAAATAAGAAACAAACCCAACCTTACTTACGATTGGTTAAAGGAGAATCACAAAAGAAGTTTTAATCACTTTAATTTCCCAAATATACCTACTAATGTATTTCGAGTGAAACTGTTGTTTATAATTAATAAACATTGAATATAATTTGCGATTGAAATGTCTACAATCTGACTATGAACTATCATAGCAACTACACGCATTATAACATTAATAATTAAACTGGAAATAGCAAAGATAAGTTTATCTCATCAACGTCTTAGAATATCCAATCGCCCACGCCAACGCCACGGCCAACGCCACGGCCAACGCCACGGCCACCGCCACGGCCACCGCCACGGCCAACACCACGGCCACCGCCACGGCCAACGCCACGGCCACCGCCACGGCCACCGCCACGGCCAACGCCAGCGTTCTTTAGCTTGTTGGCTTTGATCAAGTTGCGCTGCCTTTGACCTTTTTTGTTTTTGGGCTTCTTTTTGGGTTTTTTGGTAATGGGGTTGTTTAAAGTGTCGTGAATAGGATCTACTGACTGCCGTGGGAAGCCACGGCGCTTGTCCGCAGCGTAGGGTGATCCCTTCACTGGCTCGCCGCCCGGGCCGGTGACAGAGGCTGCCTCGTAGCCTTTCTCTCCAGCGACTACGGCGAACTCCACCGCCTCACCGTCACCCACCGAGCGCACAGCCTTGCGCGGGTTGTTCCGGGTTATCGCCGTCTGGTGAACGAACACATCCTCCTTTGTGTCATTCCTGGAACAAACAACAAATTATATAATACTAGTGGTCGCTTACTGGTCGACATTCGACCGCAACCCTTCCAATTAAGAGACAACTTCTACTCTGCAACTGTTACACATTGACAGATTTAAATCATCCGCATCAATGAATGTTTTATTGTGTGTGTCAAACGCATTGTAGTGTGTGTTATGTTTTATTTATTAATTTAATGTATTTTTAATGCATTATTATACAAAAATATTAGCTTTCTGCACTTCTGCATATAAACTTAACTGTGCCAAATTTGATAGTCCCCCTTGCCGTAATTTTCGTAAAAAGGGGTCACCAGTTTTTGCTTCACATATTAATATATTAAGAAGATAATATAATCTGTTTCTCTCCACAAAGCCATCTTAATTACTATTAATAATTAATTAATATTATTAGAACTATTACAATAGGTTGTTCCTGCATTAAGAAAGATTTGTAAGCTAAACTTTGAAAAATAAAAATTTACCAAGATAACTTGCGCTTAGATTAGGTGTATGTGTGTGAGTGTGTGTGCATATATGTGTGATTGTTAATGTGTAAGTGTGTGTACTAACACTACTAACTACTTATATAGTTATATACTTATCTTAGGACAATACTGATAATTGACGACTAATTTAATAAGAAAGCAGTTTTAAAATTTTACATACCGTGACCATATCTAGAACTGAATGCAAAAATCTAGAGGTAGTTGACATTATATCCCTAAAATCAAATGAGGCCTTTAGTTATGGATGACTCACCAGGGATAAACGGGCAATACTTGAATTTTAATAAGTATTTTACCGAGGTTAAACCAAATATAAAACCAAGTGATAGATTGAATGTATTGGTGACTTACCTATTGATGAAACCATATCCACTCTTCACATTAAACCATTTTACGGTGCCCGAAACCTTTTCAGCTGAAAAAAAAACAATAAAATCATACACCATTACTATAACGGTCCATATCTATCTATTACTATGTATTACTAATACGCAAGTCACTGAAAGCATTCCAATAAATTCAAATAAAATTGAATTTGTCTTAATCAATAAATCAATGTTGAGGATGCCATATTAATTCTGTACGAAATTGTAACAGTGTGACATTAAAGTAGGTACATATTCATTGAACTCATCAATTATTTCGACCTTTACAGATTGGTTGCAAGATTCAGCAGTGAATACGCATAGCAAGCGTCTGCCACTTTAGAATTTAATGGCTTCATTGTATTCTTATGAATAAATTGGCCGATCTTTTGTGGCGGTCTGCGCAATATCGCTTAGAATCGAGAGTAGACACGATCGGGCGTTCAGATTACACTATAAGTAAATGAATTTTTAACATTCGTTTTCGTTGGTAGTTTATAGGTAGGTTGCGTACACGGCAGATTCAGATTCCCTAAATATGGCTATTTATAGAAAATCTCCGTCGATAGATCCCTACATATGCCGGCCCGTGCCACAGCGTAACGATGGGGTGTATAATATGAATGTTAGATGTATTGTATGAATGCTAATGCAACGTGGTCGAAAAAGTAAAACGCCCAAGTTTTTTCTTCCTTGGCGCCATTTTGACCGCGCAATACGAAACGCATTCGGGGATGCAACGCGCAGGTAATCTGCATTGCGTACATATCGATTTTCCCCCGCGTGACGCTATCCCGACGCCCGACCACCATGCGCCGGGGTCAACATTCGATCAATAACGCGATGCATCCGACGCATCTTAATATGCCGCAAAATCAACCGCAATGAAATCACTCGTATTAATACCACTTATTGGAATGCTTTCCCGAAGAAATTAAAGAAACGCTTATATCTAATTTTTGAACCATGTGCTTTTCAACGGAAGGCCGGGGGCACGCGAAAATTAAGATGGCGTAGCGGCACTTACCAATAACCAGCTTTTGTTTAGCCGCTGCCTTGGCTTGCTGCGGCGCAGCCGGCTGCTCTTGCTGGGCTGCTTCTTGTTGCGGCTGCGGCTGCGGGGCTTTATCGGTATCAGCCATGGTGTAATTGGCGAACGGCGATGGTGGCTAGATGGTAAAATCCTCCTCAACCTCTCCTCGACGTTCACAACTCTCCAATCGTCACAAATGAACTGACTGAATAAAGCCCGCCCTAGACCTACTATGGTAAAAACAGAGCCTACAATGATATCTCGATGTCAACATGTATCGAGATTTTGCTAACTGTTTATAAGGTTTTTTGTTTTAATTAGGAAACTTTAGTGATATAATCTTTCGTTTTACTTGAATATAGAAATTTTTATTTTTATCTTATTTCCGAAGCTCTAAATATTCACAATCTTTTCGAATAACGATAATTGCGTTGCCAATAAATATCGATATTGAGTCATTTAATCGGAAGTTCAAGGCTGTAGAGCCTGTACTTTCCTACTCTGTCGCAGTTTGCATACCTGCGCCACCTGGCTTGCCGGCGTCGCTAGCATCGCATCCGCAAAGCATTAATCAATAGTATATAAAAATTATTGCCAGAACGAAGATAAAAATGCACCTTTGCATTTCAGAGCATTTCTTTTTTTTCTGTGACAGACCTCGAATACTTGGAGGAACTTGGAGGGATAATAGACTGGAGAAGTCTTGGAGGAATAATAGACTGGAGAAGAAGTAATAAGTTCAACAATTTATGAAATAGCTTTCTTTCTTACACCTTTGGAGGAGTATGTCAACTTGGCATGTGCTAAAAGGCAAATATACGTCATTCATAATGGTCTTAAGTCTTAACATAGACGTATGTAATATTGTAAACAAAATTACGTCCATGGGTCTTAAAACGTCAAACGATGCACTATGACGCCGGTTTTTAATTTGGTGGGTCGCCATTATGAGGAACAGTTGGTTTGGAAGTTCTATTGGTGAATTTTGCTACTAAGTATTTGTGAAAAGAGGTTTTAAGACCGGCGTGGATGACGTATACTTGTCTTTTTTTAGCACATGCCAAGTTGACATTGGTGTAAGAAGGAAAGCTATTGCATAGATTGTTCAACTTATTACTATTTCTCCAGTCTATTATTCCTCCAAGGATTGTATATATTCATCTCTTTCTGCCACACAGGGAAGTTGGATGACCCCTGTCATGTCATGTCCATGGATGCGAAAAATGCATCATAGACACCTATCAATGTCAAAGTCATTCATTCATTCAGTTGTGAGCGAACTTCACCATAAATGTTAAAATATAGGGGTATTGCACGGGCTTTCTGCCGTGTGCTGTAAATCGGATGGGCACGCGTGCCTCCAGTTAGCAAGGATGCGGCTCGTGAACGTTGCGCGCACGTAGCGTAATAATAAATCAAAACGATTTAGGCTTTAGGTCCACATTAGCGCAATAAAGTTTTATTTTAAAAAGTTAAAAGTTTTTATTGTAAGCTTATTTTACATTTTAGCGCATGATGTGGTTACCTATAATTGGAAGAACAGTACACTAAAATCCTAAACAAAGTGATAGAGACTGTCAGCTGCTGTATCTTATGTTGGTGATGCAATAAATAAATTAAATGATTTCATGAATGATTTCAGATGTACGGCATAAAACAGACTAAAATCGTTTTTTATTTATTTTGGTTACACGATAAATTCTATTATTCCTCCAAGCGATAAATTGAACTATACGTAATAAAGTATTACTAATGGCCACCTACTGGTGGAAATTCGACCGTAACTCATTATATTATGAGACAATTTGTACCTCCAAGATTTCTACACCTATCAACTGTTTGAAGTTTGACATTGACAGATTTAAATCAGCCGCATTCTACCTAGTCTGTGGCCGCATCCTCGATTCCTCCAAGCTTGGAGGAGTCTATCTATCTATTAGTCCAGTGGTCCTCCAAGGCCATATCAATGAATGTTTTGTGATTGTGTGTAGGTATCATGTGTGTATGTCGAACGCATGTAGTGTGTGTATTGTTTTATTTTTTTATTTTATGTATGTTTAATGCATTATTATAGAAAAATATTAGCTTTCTGCACTTCTTCTCCATATAAACCTTAACTGTGCCCAATTTCATACTCCTGCGTCCACGGTATTTTCGTACAATGGTACTGAAAGCTTTTGCTTCCAGTATTAATATAATGATTAGTAATCGTTAGTATTTGTCCTATTCGAAGCTGGTCATAGATGCGTTGTGACTGAGGGGGTCGCCTCTTGTATACCGTATGTTGTAAGTGCTTTCAAAAAACCACTTCAAAAGGCTATTAAGTTCACAAATCTGGAAATACAAACCTGGACATATAGAACCACGTATCTTTATAAACGTACCTAAACGCTTAGGAGCAGTCAAAGTTATAATCGGGGGTGATTTAGGTTGAAATTCGCATTTGCCGAGTCAGTACTATGCGAGTTACAAACTGTTGAAATTGGAGCAAGGTCCCTCCGAAATCCCTCCGAAGGGATATTGACAGTAATTTGATGCAATTTATCAAGCACAAAGGATATTATAACACTAAGCAATATTGTTGGTCGAAACAAGCAACGTAGGATTCTACACACAGTTTTGAACAGAAAAAAGAAGTATTAACGGCACTAACGTTATGTATTGTAATGTTTCTTTGGATTATAATGTTTACTTATTTAGGTATACCTAAAAAGCCTTTTTTGATCCCTATCTCTGTATTATTACAAAAAGTATACTGACTGACAATATTAACGGACAGCTCAAACCAGCAGGAAACATCAAATGATTGTTTATTTAAATTTTATATCTTAGTTAAAGATTAAAATAAACCAAATATTTGTCCTACTTTGTTTGTCATACTGAGACACCCGAACTGAAAATACATATTATATTTTTTTACATACAATTATTTTATAATTAGTTGGTAGATGTGTTGCAGGTTTTTCCTATAACGTAGAGCTCCGCTAAAAGATTGCTTTTTAATTTATTAATTTAAAGATAAATAAATTATGGTTTATGGATGGATAGATGGTTTTCCCAATGGACTATGGCCATCAGGTGGCTTGTCTGCTTGCTCGTTAGGCTAAAATCATAAAAACAAAATTTAAAAAAAAATTAAAAGAAAAATATCAGCAGGGCAGTAGTACACCCCAGCCCTCCTTAGGTCTAAGTGCACCTGTGGGCCACTATGAAAGTCCTCTTTTCCCCAAAGGTTATCTGGAAGAGACCGGTATCAGCGATAAGACCCCCTTTTGCATACTCAATGTTATTTTGCCTCTTCAATCGATGTATTTTTTCTTATGTTGTGCAATAAAGTATTGTGTTGTATAGATTGCATACCACGGAAAACCGATTATCGACCATATCCGAGGGCATAGGCCAGTCTTAATATGGTATAATTTCTTTCTGTTCTGTCTTAACGTTGTCTGACAAAAACGGACATCCTTTTAACACAGTCGCAGTCTCGTGAATGAGTCCAACTTGTTTTAGAACTATTTCCGACCTCGTAACACAAAGGAAAGAATTTGGCAACTTTTTCTATTGTTCTCGCTTTGGAGATTTGTTTTTATTTTATAACAGGTTTCCGCGCGCGGATTTGTTTGTTTAGTTATTTGATGTGCTTGTATAGTCTAAACATATACTTGACTATAACCTATTAGCAGCCCTCTGGCAATCACGGCACTTTAAAAAAAAACACTTGGTTGTCTGTAGTCGGTTTACTGACGATAGTTGAACGTGACAACGTCATAAGAAAATACTGATGGAATGGTTGCATTTTTCAAAAGA
>DWMR01000471.1:0-12462 GCA_018245355.1 Dalla costala
TACTTTTTAATAAATTACTCAGACATTAATTAAAAATATACTTATGTACCTAAATATAGTACGTATTCATATAAAATAAGTAATTTAAAAGGACTTGTAATCGGTACAGAAAATCATGTGTTTGTTCCATTTAATTATCCTTCATTAAATTTTTCTATAAGTGTTTTTATTTATTCTGTTTTTTATATGTTTCTTCATTCTTTCTTTTCTTTTCTTATTGTTGGTGTTGGACTTGCATCCTCGCGCAACCAGAGGGTTGCAACTAAATATTTCACCACTAGTTTACCTACCAAATCTGTTTTCTATATGTAAGTTTAATTTAATGCGTACCTACTAGGATAAAGTCATAATTAATGGCACAGGAGTCAAGCGAGCTCGGTGTGTCGCCCGCCGTTACACTATCACCGACGATCTTAATTTAAGCCTCAAGTGGTTTCCGCAACTCACCGCGCCGTCTCCCGCGCCATACAAAGGGAGTTAATGACGCTCGCGTACACTGAATACAGGATGGCTGTTGAAAACCTTTATTGGAAAAGACTTGCACACCTACTCTTGTAAAAATTCTAACGTCATCATTGTCATAACGCCACGTCGCGACGCCGCTGTCTAGGTGGCCATTTTTTCTAATTTTCCACCGTTTGTTCGGTAATTATGAGCGCTTTTCATGCAAAACGTGCCTTACTTACTCAAAGTGTTTCTTGTTTAAACTTGAGTGTTGAATTTATTTGAGGAATTCATTTTGCTGCTGACTTTGCAGTTAAGTATTTACTCCTACGAATCGAGCTTTTAAGTTCGTGAATACCCAACTAAACCTGTGCAAATTCATGTTATAACAGTTCCGTTTAACTCTCAGCTATTTCGCTAGGCAACCCTAAAACATTTTTCAAGTTAAGAATGGTCATTTTGTATTTTATGAGATCTTTTATTAGCCAGACAGCTATAAATTTCAGAGTTTTATAGGATTATGTTCGCCTTATTTTCCTTAAGTTTTTCAAGTTTTAAATGGCGTGAAAGGAATTAATGTTTTGTAAAAAATTTGGCATAACCAAAGATTAACTAACAGTAACCTACCGAATTTACATGATGGTAGGCTGTATTTATCATTATAATGAAAAAGTACAATTACATAGATAGATAACGTAATAAATGAATGTGATTCTTGAAATAAACTCAATAGACAAGTCGCTTTTTTATAAACATCTCTTTTTGCTATAATTCTGAAGAAAATTTACGTGCACTCGAATAATACTATGTACTTAACACTGTGCACTGAAATAACCGTAAATCCATAAAAATGCTTTGCTCTAGTCAATATTAAACGTTTGATAAAAATATAGGTGACATTAGGCGTGGTCGGGAGTTCGAATCGAACACTGAACCGTTGGGTTGAGTGGGTTAGGTTGGATTGAAATTGCCACTAAACCCTTCGCACTGAAGCGGCGTGGTAGAGTACGCACCAGTCCTCGCTTATCCTCTAATAGGTTGTTGCCAAATGAGCATTTTTTTAATCAACTTGAATTTTTACCATCCCTACATAGCGTCTAATAGTGCATGTATGTAAAGTGTAAACGAGTTTAGCTATCTGTAGGTACTAAGCGACGGTCGGACGGCGGCTCCGCTCATAAGGTTGGGCTACCTGCACGCTCTGCGCGGCGGAACTACCTACTTCACTCACTTCCACCACCTCTCGCAAGATAAGGATTATCCCCAGGTAAGGCGCATAACAATAGCGGACATTTGAATGTGAAACCGAATTTTAAGCAGTCCTTGTTTAAATAGCTGCGGCTTTCTAAAGCTATAATGGAAAGTTTAAAGCTCGGTTTGTTGTTAAATAGGTTTTCGTGGAAAATTAAAATCTAGAGTTACTTGAGGGGTTTATTTACACTGGAACATTATTAAAACGATTAAGTCTTAAATAATCTAGTATAGAAAAGGCGCGCAGCAGGTGTAATTTTTTATTGTTAACCCCTGGAATGTACAGTGGACATATCTAGGCGAAACACAATTGATTTTCTATTGTGTCTACGATTACAGCATTCAATGGATTAAGTAGCAGTAAACATTTTTCTTTTTTTTATTTGGCTATAATATTATGATTAACGAGTTTCGTTTAGTTTAGTGAGAGCACTAGCTTTAGTAAAGCAATTCCAACGTTCAAAGCCCGCCCTTTGGAGTAGCTCTGAACGAATTTATGACTTTTATTTGATTTGTTCATAGCTCTAATATCCTCTGGTCAATATTAAAATCCAGATCATATGATTGTAAATAACATAAATAGAATAATCGGAAAAGTGAGTAAAGTTACATTTCACCAATATTAGTCAAAAACAAACATCGTTCTTCACTAAGGTTTTATTGCAAGTACACTGTTTAATAATAACGACGTTATGCAAGTAATAACTACGAATTGTAACCTAAGCGATTATTCATAGCTGTCCCTGTCCAAAGCTGCTCTTTTCCGTCTATTTTTGGAAAGCAGTATGCTGGTTTTATTAACAAGACAAATCGTTACAGATTTTATTAATTTTTGCAGTATCTCGAATGAAATGTGACAATTTGTCTTGTCGAGGCGCCCGTGCTGCGCCGTCCCTCTGTCAAGGGACCACTGCCATTATTTAAATACAGACTTTAAAGGAACAAAATTGGACTTGCAAATGTTACTACACAATTTAATACAATTCACGTCAAAGAAAATACAAATGACTCACAGATAAGGTATACGAAACTATGTATATCCACGTATTATTAAACTTTATGTGTTCCTTAGCGACCCGGTTCCGTTCACGGGGAAGAGTTGCCGTACTACTTGGGAGTTCCGCTTTCGACAATGCATCACCAACAGAACTTTACCCTACAGGAGCAACGGGTGTCAAAGCTTTGTATGCATTACATCGCGAATTTTGTTCGACATGGGTAAGTTGGATACATGAAATGGATACATAATGTACAAACTAAAATTGAAAATGTTGTTGTGTAACTCTTCATTAATATTATCTCGCAATTTTTACGGCTGCCTTAGTGAAAACTAGGATAGCGCGGTGAAAAGTAGCTTAAAAAACTTATTCCATTGCAATTGCATTTCAAAATCATACCTGCTTTATGTATAAGTTTATTAGGGTTCTAGAATATTTTTTTGTTATTTGAATAGCAACCGAGCATGCAGTCCTACAAACCACTGCCGCCCTTAGACATCTATAAAAACCTTCGAATAAAATAAATAAATGAATAAACGTATACAATACACACTCACACTATACTAGGACTGTGCGATGGCCTGTTAATTAATTAGTAGGTAGGTACTATTAGTATTAACTATGTGTTAATAATAAGAATATTAGTTGTTTAGTATTCCTTACTAATAGGACAGTTACTTGACAGTTCTAGACTAACGTTTTTATAATAAGTAATAAAATACTTACATAGCTTAATTTAGGATAACTTACACAAGTAATTTCGAAAACTTTGTATATAGGTTCGCGTATAAGAAAATCCTCCGAAGTATTATATTACAGATCTTCGTATAGGACGAAATATAAAGTCTCGGCTAGGTTCAGCGTGACTTTCGTAAGCTTGCTAAAGCTTTTATCACATGTATTTTTTCGTCTATATTTAAGCATTTGGAAAGCCTATACAAGTTAGCACTGAAAACGAAAATGAGAGGAATTTTAAAGGTAAATATACGATATATATGGGGCCTGTAAGATAACTTCCATTCCATTTAATTTTCCTGGCTTAGCGGGATGTAATTTAAATAATCTGATAAAACGGGCTGTTGCTTGTAGACATTTTGCGACTACAAACTTTTTATGTTCAGGGGCTATGGGGCTTGATGTGTCACTGGATAACTGAAAATTTTGTAATTTGCAGTGAATAATGTTTCAACTTAAAACTGGAAACGGTTTTGTTCTTGGTTTCAATAAAACTAACGAACTGATTATAAAGCTGTTAGGAAAAAGGTATGAAGACGAAAGTCGCCTGTGTCAAATTAAAGGAGTCGTGCGAAGGTATGAAAGAAGTGCTATTTTTTTCGTACCAGGAGCCCCAACGACCCAAACGCGACGCCACCTCCAAGCCCAATGCTTGTCGCTGATCACAACGAAGCTCCGGAAGGGCCGCCATACTGGGACACTTATGACACCATCAATCAGCTCTACATGGAGATTAGTAAGTATACTTTTTATTTTAGTTATAAGTAGTAGTGACAAACAGCAAGGTTGCATAAACAATTATTATTATTATGTAGAATTTATTCTGCAATCTTGTATAGTTGCTCATATAAAATATACGTAGGTACGCCACACTGGTCCAAGGTCCAGATAAACATTAGTTCTCTACACAACTCTACAAACCTTGATGTCACACATGTCATAAACATATGTGTACTCGTATGTGCGCTCGCACAATCGTAGCTATTGTGTACATTGTTTTATTTCCAGTCCATTTCTTTTCTTGAACTCATGCAATTGTAAATCTTGCTACAAAACGAGTAGATAGATCACCATTTTGGAGAGAAAGGCGGTGTTTGTACAAACCCTTTTAAAAACGAACGAACGAACGTAGGAAACTAACATGGAAGTAATAAGTACTTAAGTATAACGTAAGTAGGTAATTTTAATTCCATGGGAACGAATTAACCAACAGATACATTGTAGTCATGTGATTCAGTTGTGTTTTAAATTTAAGAAATTATTTGTGTCAGGCAGTAGGTATGTACCTACGTTTACGAACATATTCATTATGTATATCATGTTATTGTTCACTAAAATCTTTGAATCTTTGAATCTTTGAACCTACTTACGTTACGTAACAAAAATGAAATGTTATATTCGTTACCCTTTAGATCCTTCAGCCTTCTTCCTCATACGCTAATAACACGTACATCAACGTCACATAAAGCTGATGTACGATGATGATTCATTAAAAAGTTTGCGGGTCTTCATTCGCATGCCTAATTTATTTCAACTTCAGCTTGGAACACTGAACAGGCGGATATAAATAATATCCATAGAGCCTTTTCCGATAATTAATAGTATTAAGAAAATAATCATCCCTTTCCCAAGCGAAATACAAGAGTTATAATAACGCACAGAACGCACACTTCAATTGATCTAAAGTCTACACTGTTAGGAGCTTAAACTAAAGATGTCAATATTTAATGTTGATTAAAATATTTCCGTAACTAATAAAGATAATTAGGAAGTGTAACATCCGCTCTTAGAGTTTATTTCAAAAGTCGACTCCTGTAATGAGCGTTATATACGAGTAATACGGGCATTAACTTTTTTGATGTCCATATTAATATTAAAAACAATGTTGTTTACCCATGAGAGCCTCATAAAGGACAAACAATGATTCATTAAAAGTTTGAGGGTACATTTATGCGGGCGGATCATTTATTTCAATTTGAATTTCAACACTGTACAGGCGGGAAGTCGGAAATAAGAAGCCACTACCGCGGCCACAAGATGTCGCTATGGCTGTCCCTTATACCGCAGCTGCACAGACCCGGACCGGATCTACCGGATGCCGCCATGAGACACCACCACTTTCAGGACGACAACGCCAATTATTACGAAGGTAATGTTAATATTATGAGTACGACGATTGATTGACTTTATTGGAGTACAGATTTTTACACTTCTTCAAGAAAATGTCCGATGTCCAGATGTTCATGGGCGGCAGTGGTTGGTAGGCATGTACGTAGATACCTACTACCTATAGTACCTAGTTTGAAAATGAAACATGTCATTATAATGGGTAAACAATTTTCAGCTCACTGCCAAATATGCCTTCAGCTATGGCCGCGCGCGGTTTAACAAAATGCCCACAAAACCCTTTTATAAAGGGTTTATTATTTTTAAATTTATATCCATAAAAAGTGGCATCGTGTTTTTTTTTATTTTTTACACATGATATTTATTTGAGACTTTGATGTAGGTGCGGTCAGACCACAGTCGACATCCCGAGCCCACGTGCCACACGTGGTGAACGTGGATATCGGTCGCGACGCCGCCCGCAGCACGCCGCCCCCGCGCGCCTCTCCCAAACCCCCGCCAGCCCCTGCTCCCACCGAATGCCCTCCAAACGCTTCGGCTACACCTGTGCAAAACGACGACGCTTTACTCCGTCGTCTTGCATCCTCCCACTATCAGTCCTACACCGCAGCATTGACGGTCACAATCGCCGTCGGCTGCTTTCTCCTACTCCTCAACGTCCTCATCTTCGCCGGCATCTACCACCAGCGGGGGTCCAGGCCCCGCCGCCACAAGGACGACCTCGCCGAGGCGGGCAGCTCTTCATCCTCCGACAACTACGACGGAAAGTTAGACTATGAAGTGCGCGCGTTCGACGGCAAAGGTTTCGGTTTCGATTGCAAGTCCGCCCACGTGCCGCGTGGCTCTGGCTCCAAGTTCGACTTGAGGACGTTGTCGGATTGCGGCGAGCCGACCTTCGGTGAGTACAGTTGTTACGACGAGAAACATAGGGCGGCGCGTTGTTCGTTGCCCGACGTAAGCGTCGGCAGTGCGATAGAGGCGGGCAGTGTTGTGTGTATCGATACTCAAAAGCCGGACATCCAGAAAGTGGCGGGGAAGATGCCGGACCCGGTGGGCAGGACTAGCACCTTTGAACCGCGTGTGGTGGACAGTTCTACGCAGGTTAAGTTCGGCCCGGGTCCGGATTGCGTTGAGGCTTCCACAGAGTCTAACGGTGACTCGGAATCAGCTGCGGGAGGCTCGGGGATCCTCCGAGTGCCTCCTGCCCCCACCACTCCCGCTCCTCCTGGAATCATGAAGAAAAGAGTGCAAATACAAGAAATATCCGTATGAGACTTGTACAAACTTGAAACCATTGAGGTTGTTGTGAACGAACGGACAAAGTTGTGATTTTGAACCTAAACCTAACCGTGTAAATAGAGTTTATTATACCATTATCATATAAATGTATGTATATAAATTATATATAACCGTGAGGTAATATTAATGCGTGTACCTATGTAATAAGATCTAAGGCTCAGCCTTATTTGCAAGTTGTGGCTGTAAATATGTAGAAATGTAAACACGTCTTCACTTTTCCGCTCTACTTGCCCTGAGATCGAAATTGTAGGAATACGTTAACAGTAGATGATGTGTAACTATGATCGCTATTTTAAATCACATTTCGTGGATCAATTAATTATTGACTTTTGTTAATAAATGGAGAGTTATTTCGTAGACAATTTATACAAAAGTTAATTCACATCTACTGCTATTTTATTCCGATATTTATGTTTAATGAATCTCCCTAGGCTGTTGGTGACAGTGTCCGTAATTATAATAAAATATGTGAATATAAGTACTTTAAAATACGTAATATACCCACTATCAATTGGATTTACAATAGGTGTACATATAAATGAACAGTTATGATTTTATCAAACAATGTGTTTCATAGCTAAAAATTATTTTATAATATTCAGTAATATGTTGTGATTTTTGTAAAATTACACTGAATAATTTTAGTAGGTATATTATGTAAACGTTGAAACCTTACTATTCAAATCTGCAAATGGACGGGTACATGCGCTAAGTTTTGCATAGTTTTTGAGGTTTTAGTTTATCGTTCGTTATCATTCTTATATGGTATAATAATCGAAGGTTCACAGGGTATTAGACCTCAACTCCGTATAAACAAAACTCTTTTATTTCGTGACGGTTTCAAATTAACGATTTAGGTCGATCTGATACAATTTATTTATGAGCTATATACCACAAAAAACTTTAACGGGCTTTTTGTGTCTTAATTATTGACAACAATGATAAATTAACTATTCAACTTTTTGTTCATGAAATAGATATGCTGTTTTTTTTTTCAGAAAATTCTCACTATGCCATTTCATAGGTTTAACTTTGGAAACTGGATACCTCATTATATATACCTATATCATTTATTTTAATTCAAGAAATATATTCAGATTTCAACGAATGAAGTACCAATAACCACATACCTACTATAAAGGTTTACTACCTACCATTATGATTTCAAATAGTAAAGAAGTACCTGTAACTAGTCTTAAGGAATAAGGCGCATTTTTTACACATATAACAAATAAATGTAGGTTCATTAGTTTTCTTCTATAAATCAGAGTAGCTATTGCTGATAGCGCAATAACATAAAATCAGACTTAGCTTGCGTACTCGTCCGAATTTTTGTCTTTACAGGAATTGATAAATGATCGAGATATCGATGAATGATTAATATTTAATATGAATAATTATCCACATTGTGACAAAATGTGACTGTTATATTAAAGAATTAAATTGTTTTGTAAAATTTATTTCAAAAGTTTAATAGATAGGTGTCAAGAGTGTTAGTACGGAATTGATAAAAATTAGCGTATAATTACTACTAATAGTATAATGGAATAACATTGTTATTAATCTCTACATTACTTTTATATGAATTCAGGCATTTAAAATCGTATCGAAAACTATCATATTAATGTTTTGCGTATGTGAGAAAATGTGAAGCATTTTTGACGTTAAGTAACTACTTTTCATGTATAGTTAGTATTTATTATCATGATTTAGTTTTTCAAATGACTGACTTAATTTTACATGGTCTGTTGCGTTTTATTCTTCCCCTTAGGAATTGAAACTATTGTGTGATTTAAGTTTGGTTTTAGTAAAAACTATTCTATTATATTAGTAGAAATTCTTAACGAATATTATGGAAATAACTGTCTTATATACAATATATTGTATAAACAATTGTTATACTTCGAACACCATTGATAACATTATACTTGCTGCTTTGTCCTCGAGATTAGTCTACTACCCGTCAGTAGGTACACTAGTCTAATACCAGATTTAACATACGGAACCTTAATTTTAGGGGATTTTTTTTAAAGTTATTTTTTTCATATCGCTAAAATAGAAATAAACCTCTAAGCGATTCGTAAGTAGGTAGATACAGTTAAGGAGTACAGGAGTGCAATCGTTTAGTAGTCAAATATTTAAGATACTCTTAAAAGAGAGTCCCCTAAATATAAGCGTTTCCTAAAATCGTGTCTGGTGAAATCGGGCATTGCATTAGTCTTGTAGTACAACTAGATTTGAAGAGACTGTAAAACAGTTCGTAATAAAGGTCTAATTTGTTTAAAATTTATACATTATTACAATAACAATTCTTACCGTAGCTTGATGAACCTTTTCCATCAACATAGTGAACATGTACTTGCTGGTTTCGTTCCAAAGATATTGTATCGTACGCTAGAAACGGTATTGCTACGCACATGGGGTAATAACGTAAAATGGTCATAATCTGAAAACGCCGATGTTTTCAGCCGACAGACAACAGACAAACGACTATTTTCGGGTCTTGGTCATTTGTGATGTTTTCTGTGTATACACGACTACCAACACATGGAAGTTAAGTACGGGGATGTGAAGTTAAGGGTGGAAAATGCTTTAGACGAAGCAGCTCGCATAATGTTATTAAATGACCCGATAGGTAAGTTTGGCATTGTCTTCTTAAATGGTCAGTTTGTTTTAATCATTAAATTGTTTATCGTCTGGTATAAGCTGTTTACGCTTGTTTTATATTGTTGAACTAAATTGAGTTGATGAATCGAACATAAATAACATTTAAACATAAATAACAATGATCACAATATTGTTGCTAGCAGATATCAATATCAACATTTTGTTACAATTTGGTGTTTAAATGGAGTGCGTAAATTATGATGTCGAATAAATATTTGGAATTTAAAATACGCTCTTTGTTTTAATTTTCCCTGTAGGTATATGTCAAGGATCACTTATCGTATTTAGATATCAGAGAGTGACTATACTTTTGCAACGCTTATTACTCGTTGGACACTAAAAATGCGGCGAACGATAGCTTAACTAAATGAATCGAAACTAAATGAGGAGATACCAACAAACAAACATAAGTAAAGTTGTGTAGTTTTACAATGAGTATGTTTAAAGGTAATGATTATGTTTTACACATTAAATAACCTTTTGAGGGATATAAGTAACTATAAATTCCTCTAATGTACGAGGCAAGATATTTCACTTGGTGGGTAAAAGCTGTTATGTGAGGTATTTAATTTGTGAGTTCACGTGCCGGTGATGGAGAATATCTGCCTACGAGTTCCCGCATAGCAACATCTTAGGGCGTGTCATTGGCACCGTAGCTTACGTATTACGTACGTAATTTCCGATGCTACGTAGTAAGTTCAGGTTCGTCATTATTGTGTGCATCAAAATTTATAAGGGCTCCATTCAGCGTTATAGGTTTGTACACATTCAGGTTTCCAATTGTTTGGAAGTTGGAGATTGATAAGTTTATTTTTTCCCTATTTTGATACTGTACATTGTTGTCCTGCCCCTCTAGACAAAAATATTTTCTGTTCACGCCAATACCAACGACACGTTCAAAATGTATGGGTTATGACATTAGCTGCGGAAAAGTGACGTGCGTTGACGCCATATGTCAATGCCATTACCATATCTTTTGAAGATGTCGTTAACGTTAGCGTGAACAGAAAATATTTTTGTCTAGAGGGGCAGGACAACAATAAGTTTGTTTTACGCATGCCCATGCTCCCGCTAAGTTAATGACGCGGCAGATACTTAATATACCTACCCACTTTACACGAAACAACTCGATCTCATCAATCACTTTTTAAAGGTCCACTGCTGGACATCGTACATACCTACAAACAAAGTGCATAAAATGCTGCAACCATATCAAGCCAGTTAAACGATAATAACAGCACCCCCATTTTACAGCAGAGGTATGAGGCAAGAGGATGTGATATCTCCCATAAATATTTATCGCTGCATTAACTGGTGTTTTAAGGTGATGGAATAAGAACACTGCGGTATTAACATCAACGTCCTACGCATATTATGAGCCTTATCCTGAAAGACGTGAGCCTTATTGAAGCGTTTGAAAGTGGACAAAGACAGTGGCTGAAAGACGAAGATAGTGCTGTCATCCAGTGCCTGAAGTCAAAAGTTGGAGCAGTGTGTGTAACTCGTGTTAAAGGAAAATATATTCATTCTTAAACGTGGTTATAACTATTTGATTAGTTACCAAATTAAATTCGCAATGATGAACTCCGTAGGTGAATACCGAGACAACTCAAAAACGTAGCAAGTTTACATGTCTATTTCGTTTAAAGGACTAATATCATAAAGCGAAGCAAGAAACATGGACAGAGATGATGGCTCACTAAAAATAACTCAGATCGTCCAGACCATGAACCCATCCATGGGATGTACTGAAAATCAGTGCTGTTGGTCCGTTGCCCTTCCATAAATACTGACTGTCGTCCGTAGATAGATGGTGTGATTGTATGCAATGTTTAGTACCTTCTACTGTATGATCTATGTATGATATGTATGATACTGTAAGATCTATTATGTGTTATATTTCAATAAAGTTCATACTATTCTTAAAAAAAATTTGAATTTAGAGGGCACCTGCGAAAAATTTGTCGCTTAGTTCCAGTCCATGTCAAGAAGACCTCTAAAGAGAGATAATAGGTAAGAAAATTAACTAGATACCGTAACTAAACGATACGAGTGGCATAGTAGAAACAGTTATTGTTCTTACTTAGCTATTGGTCATCCAAAAGCTCTTAGTTAGGTCGGTCAGCGCCAAAATGCTGATAAGGCAACCATCGTCATGGATACGATACAAGAACGGTCAAACTTTCTACATTTATTTTGTTATTTTTTTAGGTAAAACTTTTTTATTTAGGTTTAATTTAAGTTGATATGTTATTAATTAAGTTAAATCCATAAAACCTTTTAAAGCTTTAAAAATCGTTGTTAATCTCGAAAGAGAGCGCTCTCATCAAATGTGTCAATAACACGCTGATGAGTATCGGAAAAAATATTGCAAGCAATGTCGTGCACGGTTACGATGCTTCAATATTATTAATATTTTTCACATGCAGCCAGCTCTCAAATTAATTAATATAATTACTTATTTACCTACAACCTACGTTATTTTACAAATTAAATGTGAATCTGAGCTTGGCGTTGCAGATTTAATTCTGTTATTTTATGTTTATATTATTGTGACGTAACGTTTATTTCGCATTATATCCTTCATAAAACGTAAGTATTTTTGTATCGTTATCTATATTATAATGTATGTGTTGGAATATATAATATGTATATGTGAGATTTATAGATTACATGACCGATTACAATACCGATCATCACAAAAGTTGGCACGGGACATAAGTGTTTTTTCACGGAGAAAACTTTTTGCATTTATGAAATCCTTGTTTTAATTTCGTCTGTGCTAAAGTTATGGTGTTTCCATACCCTCGAGATCTGTATATTAATTCGGGTTCAAAGTATCCTATGACCACCTCCATGACTCAAACTATCTCTCTGCCAAATTCTATGAAGATCGGTTATACGGTTTTGCCGTAAAGGAATATCAAACAAACAAATTGTC
>DWMR01000472.1:0-12445 GCA_018245355.1 Dalla costala
GGTAGGTACTTACACTTAGTAAAAGAATTTAACTAGACAACGTGGTTATGTCCTTACCTGGTAACTACAGATAACAACGGAAACAGTAAACTAAACCCAGATATTGATCAAATTGATTTAAGTCACAAAGGGCCATTATACATCAGACTATGCTCCATCGACTTTATAGCCTTGACGTCGATGCTATGCTCATATCATATCGTGCCTCAACCTTCGTAATCAGTCAAAAAACGCCTTTGTTGGCAAACAAGACCCACATTTACATTTTATAGTATTAAACTTTTAAGCATTTGAAACTGGCAAGACTACACTACAGATTATGCTGGCTCTGGAGCAAGGCTAAAATTAATCAGAACATTAACGCCGTCGTGGATTTCCAAATGCGCAGAAGAGTTGAATTACAAATTTGAATTTCTCATGACAATTATTTTAAAATATGTCACACGTGTATAAAACATCCGTTTAGGTACTTAGTCTGTATTAAAATATATAATTTGCATCACAGCATTGCCACGATTATCTACTCTCCCCACTTAATAAGATTTCCCTGACATCTCTCGCAAAAGTGAAGGGCACTTTACCTCCTTACGTCAAAATGTACCTACTAGGTAGGTACATCATGATGGTTAATTAATCTTAATTAATCAAGCTGCTTTAATTACAAGTAGTATAATAGTTACTGCATATATAAATATATAGTAGTATAGTAATATAATAGGGACTGCATGCTCGTTTGCTATTATTATCACATAAAAAACTTTTACTGCCTTCTCAACTTATTACAATGTAGAATCAAAGCAACATGTGTATCCTACTTTCCATCAGAATTAATTAGAGATATAAAAAATATATACTTAGGAGTACCTACCTATATTGCAAATTTATACAGCCCAAACCAAACACACAATTGTTTTGGAAAATGCGATAAGCGGAAACTAGAAAGCCAAATAAAATAACAAAAAGAAATGTACACATAAGATGTTGCAAGGAAAAGTACCTACTTAGTGGCCTAGTTAGTTATACGAGTACATAATGTTATCCAACAACGATACTTCCTGCGTTACCGAAGCTCGTAGAAACAAATAAAAATACCTACAGTTTTACCTTTTCCAAATGATATTACTTATGTATAGATTGTTATTAATTTTGTGCTGATCGCGGTGAGCTTTCGATTTGAGTGTTCAAAGGGATTGGGATATTTGGGATAGACTACAGGAATCACTTTATTTACTCGTAAGTCTTACTCCTCGGCTGGGTTCTAAAGTAGTTCTATATAAAAATAAAAACACAGCTGCCACAAAATGTATTTTTCAAATTACAAAAGTAGTGATATGTTTTTATGTCCACTGAAGGACATGCGATTTCTGCGTAGATGAGTTATCTAAAAAGATACGAAACATCATCTCGAGAGCGATTCACATCAGTCAGAATAATAATTTCCGCATTTGTGTATCTACGATGAGATGCTGTAGTATGTTGTCGAAGGTGTTGCATAACATTGAATTGATGTTTTCAAATGTTGGTTTTCAATACATTGTTATTGTTTGGCATTTGGCCTTAGTTTAATCATTGTCCAAATAGGTCAGTATTGAAAAGCATTTTCTGAAAAGATTTTTTATTCTTGGTCAGATCAAGGGGATCTTTAATGTTTCAGTTGCAGCTCTATTTGACAAAAAGGACTTTCTATACAACAGTTTTGTCGGCAAGAACAGATAATAATAATGTGACGATTTAGAGTTAAGTGACACAATCACGATCTTGTTACATAAAAAATAGTATTGTCAGAGGAATCAAACAATAATCTTATCTGCATGGCTGGTTGAGTTAAAGACTAGAATATAGGAATTATGTTTATGTAAGACAATACGATAAGCCCGGAACAAACATCATGGGACATATTGTTAACAGATTGCTCATTTTTAGTTAGTCAAAACATGTGAGCTGTTCGCGTGACAGCATTTTGTTGCTGATAGGGTGAGGTAAAAACTGCTAGTTAGGCATACGGTGAGATAGGACAGTATGGCGGGAGGCCTAACCAGAAGTGCATCATGCAAGGAACTCAAAAATAGTCATGAGAAGTAGAGATTGTAGAGAATGTCATCCTGAGCAAGCTTTAGATTTATTTTTATAGTTACCATCCAGTCGGCTAGAAAGCAGTCGCTAAAATCAGTTGATAAGAGACAATAAAAGGTCTCCAAAATACTCATGAGCATTAGTAGAGATTGTAGAAAGAGTAAGAAAACGCTTCAAATAATATAAACTCAATTTATAACGGATGAATATTTAAACAAACATGATAAATGAAAATGATAACCCAAGAATATAACACAAACAAAACTGAAGATCTCATCTCAATAAGATGTTTAATAATTAATAATATGTTTAAAATCTATTCGATCCTGATATTGTTTACAATGATATTTACGATAGTGGCAAGTGGCAAGTGAGTAAGTAGATGTTGGTCTTGTATGGCAATTAAATAAATTTATCTTCGCGAATGTTTGTCGTTTGTATAGGAGGCGGCCAAGCCCGTAAGTAAGTAGCCCAGAGGTAAGACGTGGTGTGGTGACGCGGCACATCAAGCTTAATTTCTCCAAAAGCTGCCGCGGTTCACTTGCCGGGAGTCTTTTGTTCCCGGTAATTTATTTGTACCGAGCATATCATGTGTGGTGCTTCAGTTCGAATCTTCACTTCACGGCGTTATTAAAGCTAGCCTAGAGAACTTCATAGTAGGTATGTTACTTTGGACAGACAAACAGATCGAACGATGGGTTCCGCAATCATTTCTGTCACGCACGTTCTTAAGACGTTTTCAAAGTGAACTGTGACATAGGGTTCTTCAAAAAAGGCACAAAAAGAGCTCTCCTTTTGGGCAAGGGACGCATCGTCGACCTCTCTGGGGGTCTAGTACGGAAAACAAAACGAACGCTACATTCGGACGGATCGTAGATACGGATCGTGCGTTTAGTTAGCACGAAAGACCCCCCAAAGCAAAGTTCGATCGAAGTTAGTGGTTTGACAGTTTTCCTTTCGTGGACCCTAACACGAAAGTATACTAACTGTCAAACCACTAACTTCCATCGAACGTTGCTTTCGGGGGACTTTCGTGCTAAGTAAACGCCTGATCCGCCTGAACGTAGCGTTCGTTTCGTTTTTCGTACTAGACCCCCTGGTGCTGCGCATCTCCATAGGCGACCGTGACCATTTACCAGCAGGTGGACCGTACCGTATGCCTGTTTGTCAGCCTTTAATCAATAAGAAAAATCAATGAAGTTGTATGTATTTACGGACGGCTGGATGGCGACTGGAGAACTGGAGATCCTATTTGCTATGTGAGAGGCGGCGCGACGCGACGCGACCCATCAAGCTTAATTCCTCCAAGTGGCGGGCGGCGCGTCTCAATTGACGGGAGTCGGGAGTAGATTGATCGCACGCGCTTCGTTCGTTCCCGGTAATTTATATGTGTCAGTCCTTCCATGCGACTATTGATATATTGCACCATGTAATTAAAGCTATTTAACAAGTACCTAGATAAGTTCATAGTAGGTAGGCACCTACTAACATATTTTGATAAAATAATTAGATAGCCGCACAAGCTTTTTGCTGCACAAAGCAAAGGCCAACAGTGGAAACCCATACACAAACACCCCTGCACTCAAATCCCTGTTCTGCGGGTGGCCAAGACAGAAAACATCACAAACGTCCAAGACCCGAAAACATGTACCTACTAAACAAATGTTCCCCGCAAGAAGTTGAATCAGATTGTCAGTATAGAAGTCAGTCAATGACACTATTCTGCTAACAAGCCGGTCGTTAAAATAAAAGACGCCGATAACTTTTTTAGAAAGTCCTTAGTTCTTACATAACTAGTTTCAAAGATAAAGTTTTCTTATTAATTCAAAAGAATCGCAAACTTGAAAGTCTTGTTGGAATATCACTAAACTGAGTCTGTCCTTGGGAGCCGGTTTCCTTCGCCCTGAATTAAGGAGTAGGTACCTACGATGCTTACACAAATTAAATTCGCTACATAAAATTTGGTTCGTAGTTTGGTAGGTGGCTTCTTAGATGTATCTTAGTCTTATCAGAATTCTTCTAGGATTGCTGGCGTGATAGGAGACGGTATTAGATGCAAGCTGTTCTTATTGCCAACAGTCTGAATTGATACGAACTCCACAAATCGGTAGTAAAGCTGTTTTAAATATTCATAACTCTTAAAAATCACTTACTTCATCCTTGAAGTAAGCTTAGTTCTTTACGTGTCATCATCATAGATTAATCATAAGTTATAAATACTGAGGCTCCTTATGTTTTGTTAACTACCTACATGCATCGCATGAATTTATTTGGCCAGTTCCTTTCCACCATCGAACATCCAGGCATACGAAGGACTTATCATACTACCCCTAAGACTCGTATCTACGATCCGCTTTGCGTCATTGTTTCTCGTTCGTATAGTAGAGCTATGATTTTATACACAGTGGTAGAACCAAGAACTCTGCCGCGGCACTTCGTTCCCCAATTGTTATAGCTTGGAACTCAGTGACTAGCGTGACAAGGCTTTTTCTAGGCAATTGTGTCTCTTCGAAGACCTCGTCATCCCTCTCCTTAAGGCGATGTCAAGGTTTAAGACAGGCAGTTTTAAAGAGGCCTTACAATAATAATGACTTAAGTTGAAAAAATAAATACTTAAGATCATTCAAATTTTTTTTTAGGGTATAGGATACCTACTAGTTTCTAACTCCCAAAGTTGAAATGGCTCATAATCATAACTTCATAACTGTAGGCTGGCGCCAATGCATCTGGTAGGTAGGTATTTCCCAAATTTACATCGCATACCTACCTACAATATTACAGTTCAAGGGAACGAAATCTTGACCTAGATTTTGCCTAGATTGTATATTTCTTATTGGTTTTAGTTTAGGTAGAGTCACGGCCATGACGCAACGTTTCAACCTCATAGTTCTGGACTTACTTTACTGCTAAAAAAATCAAGCGTGTTATTTTATTAATTTGATGCCTTTGTATGTATGTAGGTACTAGGTACCTACCTATGTGAGTTGTAAATGCATTGTAGTTCCCTCAACGCAATTAATGCCATGAAATTTTAATGTACCTACTACCTATTTCCAAGACTAAAATTTAGTGTCCCATTACGGATAAATGTTTTCTTGTTCAATGTCAATGCGTTTTTCAGCGTTCAGTGGGTTACCTACCTACATCCGATGAAAAAAGGTACCCTTTTAAGATCTTTCGCGTCACGCGTGTCTGTTGTCTAGTGCATCATGTGACGTATCAAATGAAAGGGCTCATTATGAGGGATACAAATATATAAATAACTCTACTATGAATAAAAAATGCCATCTATTTATTTACTAAGTGCTCTTAGCATTCATAATCATACCATTTAAGCTAGGTACCTAGGTACTATTACGTATTCTGAGCCACTAATTGGGGACTCTTTAATTACTACCTTTTAGTGTTTTGGTCAAGCCATAAAAAGTCTACTTCAAGTTAATCGCTATTTTGACCTTCAACCAATACGTGGGAACTGGGAACCATTATCACTACATCGCCATCGCTTTGCGTTTTGTAAAGTTCTTAGCTACACCTACACCTACCTACAAGCTAGTCATTATAAGTCCTGTATCCCTGACTGAATGAAGGCCTTCGCCACAGTTAATAAATATGTGTGTCTGTCTTTGTGCGATGCGACCTCGTGCGGTGTAAGACGTTCGACCAACCAGCTCATGTTTATTTCAAACAACTTTTTGCATTTGGACTCTTTGCTGTCGCTGCCACAAGATGCTTGAGCGACTAGTTCGGGCCAAGGCCTAAGACACTGACACCATACAATCGTGCTAAAAATTGTGTTGTAAATGTAAAAAGCATTGTTAATTACCTTTACCCAGCGTAAGTTGTTGATGCATTATATTTTTAGCTGAACAGGCATTCGAACACGTGAACTGAATCTCAAAACTGTTGACCTAACTACTTAATAGTCAAATTAAACAATATAAAACTCTAAACGAACCCAAGGTTACGGAAAGGAAATCCCAAAGTAAATAAACCGCATTCAGGTAAAAACATAATTGAATGCAACATCGATTAAGAGGACAATCTTTAACAGAAATAAAGGTTAAGACTAAGAAGAGGTCAGAAATACAAAATACGAAACTGCAACACGTACGAACACACATCGCAGATATTTGCAAACAAGTGGTCACGGTTACATTGTTGTAAGTAGGTACCATAAGTGTTAACATGCCGGTTCAAGGGGGTTATCCCGACAAGGAGGAAGAAAGATGTAATAAAATGTCTTGACCTATGTACCTCGTGAGCTTTGTGGGGTTCTCCGCCCCAGATATCCCGCCAATGAATGAGATGGTGGAGATGGTTCATGTAGTTGTGGGGTCGATGGTCGCGCTTCTTCCGCGAGTCGGTGGGCGAGGGCGGCGCGGTGAGCGACTCCCTGCGGCCGCCGGCCACCACCACCGCGGTGGACGGCCGCGCCAGCAGCCGCTCCGACTCCGGCTCGTCGCTCGACACGCTCTCCGTGAGCAACCGCGCCGACCTCGACGCGGCTCTACCCAAGCTGTACTGAGAGTCCTCCTTCATTTTGCCGGCACTACCAACACAAACCGACAACGGTGACAACTATGGAGAGAATCACTGAGAGTCAACCGTTCGCGGTAACATTCCCAAGACGTGTACGATAGACGTGTAGAACGACGCCGGCGCCCGTCAGACGTGTATCGCGCGCGACGCCGGCTTCAGACTGGCGGCGTGCTCGTGGGACGTGGGTCACCACCGCCGACGTCAAAACAACGTTGCGTTACGGCCGACCACGGATTGGCGCCTCGCAAAAAATTGGGTAATAAGTAACAAGGCTGAGGTGACAATAGCAGTAAAAAGGTTTTAAGCTGATAAAAGTAAGTGCTGGGCAAACTTGAATTGTTACGTATACAAGGTTACGTTTAAATTTAGCAGTTCAGGGTTAAAAATGTTGTATGTAGATTTAGACTGTAGTAACTAAACTTAATAATAATTTATATGTATATCTACTTTAACCTCTGACACAGACGAGCATTATATGCATTAAAAGCCTTAATTTTTTAGTTTGTGCAGTAACATTCCCAAAGAATTTCTAAAATTCGATGCTTTTATCGGTCTACCTGTGGCATTGTTATTCTCTAAAAGTTATTGGAAAAGTTTCCCGGAAAATTGGAAAAACTGAAAGTGCTTTTTCTATGGGGTGTTTGTATGAACTAAAGACCAATTCAAATTTACACAGGATGATGCCTGTCGGGTCAGCTAGTTCTATAATTGTTACTAATTCAATCATAGTGTTTATTAATGCTGGTAATTTTAAATTATAGGTATACTGTATAATTTTTTGCAAGTAAGGCTAATGTGCTACTTTTATAGACATTACTTGCCACATTTTATAATTTAGTATTTGATTTTATAGTTTGGTTTGGTTTGTATATTATATTTATAATGGATACCTATCACCAACAAATACACATGTACATAATTAGGTGGACTCCTGGCTCATACCCAATATGACTTTGGGGTGACCAGTGGAGAATGCCAATTACATGGTAGTTATTAAATGAAAATCCACAAAAATAAATAGGTAATATTATAATATGCCAGAAATATCAAATGCCATGCATAACAGTGGATCATATTTAATCAATTTACATTATAATTACTGTTAATAAAAATAAAGCAAGGTGTAGTGGTGTAATTAGTAGTTCTAAATATTTTACACGGCTAAACCTTTAAACCAGAAGTTCCAGAACAAGAAACTCGTGTTGTATATTGTGACTAAAAATAATTCAAAATATGATTGGTTAAAGACTGTTGTCAAAGGAGACTTTTATGGCATCAGAAATAACTATGAATAAAGTATTATATCATACAACATTCATGACATTTGCAAACATGAGTGTGCGTCGATTTATCGATGTATTCCCCGCGAACCTACCTATTTCATAAATTACGTGCGTACATAATATATGTTACGAACATAACTGTGTTCATATACAATCATTTAAATTACTTAAGTATAAAAGTGCTTTAATAAACTGAAATTTAAAATTAAACAACGTTTTTGGAAAAACATTATACTGATGCTAACATTACATACCTGAAATAGAGTCCGCTTTTAAAAACTGAAGGCATGTAGTTCACTACACAATAATCACATTACACATGTAAAGTTGTAAACGGGAAGAAATTGTCGTAGTTTCATCGAAAGTAACAGTACAATTCAAAGAAGGCAAAGAACTAAATATTTTTTAAATTTAAACACTAATTTCAGTGAAATCAAGATTAGTCACAAAATTGAATTGACATACTTATGACACATGACATTTACGACGCAGACAACGAATGAAAGCTTCAAAATTCTTCAAAAGCTCGGGCCAAGTATGGAAGCTCTTTGGCCAAACATTCAAGATCGGATCGACCCATGGCCATCCGCCATGGCCATGGCTTAGCCATGGTGGCAATGATTAAAGATAAATGGTGGCTATAAAATATTTTACCTAGCTATTGTACAGTATACTGGAAGTATTATAGTAGTCATTTTATATTATATAAGTTACCTTCCAACTCTTTACTAAAAATACACTTCCTAATCGCAACAGGGACAAGCACAGAATATTAAAATTAATGCATGTTTTTCAGTATATTAAAATGCACCCAATTGTAATTATTACAATAATTCAATACTTCCATAATTCAACGCCGTTGGTTGTATTTTTTTTTGGATTTCGACAAATCATGTCGGATGCCCGTTTTTGAAGTTTCTTTCTGAACAAAAGACTTTTACACTTTAGTGTTTGAGAAAATGACGCAAACAGGTATCGCACCCTTAAGTTCAACTTATTGACAACAGCTAACGTCGTGAACGGATAATGCCCCTCAAGAGTAGACCACGTGACCCAATAAACCACAGTATTATTTATTTTGTATTATAATGGAGGTTTTATCATGTTTACTGATTAAAAACTACATCGTAATATTAATAATTGTAATAATTACAATCGGGTAAATAAAAAATAATTTTTAAAATTTATTTAGTTATATATAAGTTACAATAAGTTACGAGATAAATTAAATAGACGTTACGTTAGTAACATATTAATATTATACCTACAAATCAATGACACGGCTCGTCACGTTTTTATAATTTGATTCATTGATGTATATATTTCAATTACTTATAGAAAAACTATGTTATGTTAAGTACCTACATAGAGTAGACGTAACGGTCCACCTTTACCTTATAATTTATAAACTTGAGCTACTTAAATTAAACTAGTAATCTATGGTTCACTGTCGCCACAGGATAGAACTTGGTCACTCTATCTCTATCCATGTCCAATTTCGGCCCATGCTATATACTCTGTGAATATCTATGCCCATCGCAAATACTCGGATTTTTCATTCACGTGACTAAACTAACGTAATCTAATGTCACTTTGCAACATAATGATACCAGTTAAAACATAATAGTGATTTGATTCAATCACTCGAACGATTGACATACGCTTATTTTATGATAAATACACTATTTTATGATTTTTTAATAATGATTAGTTTAAAACGAGTACATAAAAATAAGTAAAGTTAACAAATTAAAACAATTCCCGCTTCTTCGTATGGTTTCGGCTACGCAGGACACAATACCCATACAGTCGTAAGTGCGCGTAGTAAAGTTTTGTTGTATAAATAAATATTATCTTCCTTCATAATAACAAAGAAATATTGAATAACGACGTTTATGATCGGATAAATGTGAAAATTTGCTAATTACCTTCAGATATGTATATAACGGTTCTATAATATGTTTACAATAAAATCTTTGAACGGTTCACTTAATTATACGAAACGATAAAATAGTACAAAAAATATTTGCTGAAATCGAATCATTCACATCGATGTTGCATCACTATTTTTTTGTTGGCAATAACCTGCAACACTGGAACTATCAGTTTGGTCCAGTGAATTGAAAATACGGTTATAGTATCAATCAGGGTTCCCAACCTAGGGGTTTTCCCCCAAATTTAGGGGATAAATAAGTAAGATGGGATTTTTTTGGGACTTTTTGGAGTTTACTCCTAAAGAATCGGTGTATATATAAGGTCTCCGGTATGGATATTTTAAGAGGATATTTTATTTAGAGGTATAGGACCTGGGATAACCCAAATCTAGACAATCATTTGCTGACCTATCGACTTAACGTAACGACATCTACTAGTATACAGTTAAATAAAAAAATAAATGAAAACTACTCTGTGGTAACCAAATATTAGATTATCTTATAATTGAAAATTAAGAATATTATAAAACAAAATGTTTTTTAACCGACTTCAAAAAGGAGGAGGTTATCAATTCGTCTGTATGATTTTACATTTTGTAATTGCGCATGTCTAATGTATTCGCGCGTTTAACACACAAAAATTACAAATAAAACAACAAATTAAAAAAACCGAGTTCAAAAGCAAAAAGTACGTAATAAATAATAATAATTTTGTTTATACACAAAATATTTTTAAGTCAGGGCGCCCATTATAAATTTAATTGTAGAAAATAGTGAATATGTACAGGTAGACCGACTGCTTAACGTGCCCTCCGCAGCACGGAAACACTCATGAAATGTTGGCATTAGCGGCTTCCTTATGGTTACATGTCTATCTCTACTCGTATATACTTGGCGGCCTGACTTCAAAATAGTACGTGTATTAACAAATTTTTTATTATTTATTAGCTACTATGTTCTTTCGAAGTCGGTTTTTAAAATTTGTAATTTATTTTATTATTACGTGGATTTCCAAGTAATTGTGGCGATTTTAGGGGTTTTTTGCTTTAGTTCCAGGGGTAAATATTTTTGGGAGTTGGTATCATTGGTGTCAATGTCAAAAGTGCATAAAGTACTCTGACTGAGATACTATCAACTATCAACACACTAAAATAACACTGTAACACATCTGTGACTGTCCGTGTAGATTCTACCTAGTCTGTGGATTACTCCGACAGGAGTAATAGTGTTGTCAGTTCAGTTCTGTCAGTTCTGTGCTCTATACTCTTTGATTAACACAACAAGCGATCAATACAAAATTATTGAATTATTGAGGAAATTAAATTTTGAGAAAAGTGTAGATTCTAATATAGTTTTTTGTCATGGAACTATAAAAATGAATTTACCTGTTGCAGAAACTATGGGGGTATAGAATATTGATTGAATATTGATTCTTCTGATTAGACAAGTGTTGGTACGAAATATTGAGATGGCTCTACCTCAGAAAAAGTTCTACAGACAGCGTGCTCATTCTAACCCTATCGCAGACCATTGTTTTGATTAGTAAGTACATAAGCAATTTTCTTCTAAACTTATAGGGGTATCACACGGGCTTTCTGTCATTCTGTGATTAGGATGGTCGTGTACCAATGCATTTTATGCTACTCTGCTCTAATATCCTATATTCAATATAGGTACCACTTTAAGATTTGTATATAATTTCAGCCCTGCTCATCCAGATGACTATGGCTGGTCTGACCTTTATCCTGGTATAAATACAAATGAATTGCAGAAAAAAAGGGTTGAATTTTTAGATGTTGGCTGTGGATATGGTGGACTTCTAGGTAATTTTCTGGTCTAGTATTTAAATCATTCCATATCTTGAGTGTCTATCACTGCCCCAATGTGAAAAACTGGTTTCAACAATTCTGAATAAGGTTATAAGACTTCAAAACTCTTGAGAATGGTCAAAAGAACAAACAAGCATGCAGGTTTTCTTGTAATTATTTTTATTTACAGCTGGCAGCAGTGTCAATTAATTTTTAAACAAATTATGTGCCTTCGGGAATAATACTGTGTATTCAAAACCAAAATATTTATCTTTAATCAATCATTGAAAATTTTTGTAGTTACATTGTCCCCCATGTTTCCTGAAAGTTTGATGCTTGGATTAGAAATTCGTGTAAAAGTATCCGACTATGTAAATGACCGAATCAAGGCATTGAGGTTGCAAGATCCCGAGGGTTACCAAAATATTGCTGTGTTAAGGACAAATGCCATGAAATATCTACCTAACTTCTTCCATAAAGGGCAGGTATGTTGCATTGTATGTTCTCCTTTCAAAATAATTTGAAACTAAAACAAAGTACCATATGAAATAAAATAATAGGAAGAGTTTGTTTAAGTTAAAGAGATTGATTGTTTGTTTGTTTGAACATGCATAATCTCTGAAACATCCAGTCAGATTTGAAAAATTCGTTTTGTATAATGATAGCCACATTATAAACAACAGAAACAAGACAAATAAATGGAGTGGTGGTACAGGGGAAAGTTGAAAGTGATTTTGGAAATTCCATACAATCTAGCGGGAGGAAAGGGGGTATTTAAATTTGTATGAAGGAACAATTTCCACAC
>DWMR01000473.1:0-12429 GCA_018245355.1 Dalla costala
GGCTTTCTTTTTATCAATAATCTGTTTATTGATTCTGGATTGCGGCTCCTGCACAAGGTTTGGGTTGTCCCGTAAGAATATAGCTCCAAACAGTGTTGATAATGTCTTAGCATCCAGGCCATTTTCAGCACAATGTTGAAGTGCCTCTTGGAGGAATTCACAAAGGTACAAGAAGACATTCTTTCTGAATTCTGGAAGCTCCATGACTATCTGCTTACATTGTAAATAGTTTGCAGATGCTCTCAAGCAAACAGCTTGTAGGTTATATGGAATGATTGGATCTACAGTGCTTTCAAGTAACAAAAGTAATGCTTCTGCCACTGAGTGTATTGATCCAGGAATCGGGTCGAGGGAGCCTGTGTCCAGCCAGTCTCTAATCTGGAGCACTTCAGAATGTAATCCTGGCTGTTCAAAAAGATTTGGCTCCTTTAAGCCATGCAAGTAAATATGATCAACTAAAAACCATATTTCCTTAGGAATTGAGTAAACAGAATGATTTGAAACAGCCTGATCTCGCTTACTTTCCAGTTCAATTAACTTTCCTAGTGGCACTTCTCTGATTGGCATGTTAAGGTTGACCAGCACCTCAATGGAACATCCAAAACAGCTCCTTTGATAAGTCCCATTCACAGTTATAAAGATATCTTTGCCGCCATACAAATGCAGAACCAAAATGTCATACAATTTATCTGTTCCCGCATTCATCTTGCAAGCTGAAGTCTTATTTATAAGTACTTTAAGGTGAATTTCACATGTTTCATCTGCACAAATACATTTTTTGTACGGTTCAACTATAAGCCACTCCTTGCAGAAGTTGGTTTCATCCAGTTTCTTGATGAACTCAAACTCCACAGGTAACTTGCCAATATTCTTTATGGTAATGGTTCTGACTTGCAATTCTAAGTATCTGACAGTACCAAAATCAAGTTCGGTCACGTCAACCTTTACTTGTGGTATGAGTTCATTTTCCAACTTATCTAGCTGTTTTATAACTTCCTCATAAACTTTTCTGTATTTTTCCTCATTGATAATTTTAATGGAAGAGCTAAATATAGCCGATACTGGTTTGTGGTCACTGATATTCAAAGCCGGATGGCTTCTGTACGCTAATTGGGTTACATGTTCTCCCTTCCAAAATATCCTGTCACACCATGCCGGTGCTCGATGCTTCTCACTGGAATCCCAGTTGTCACTGCCAGCATCATACTTATATGTAGGCTTGAATTCTATAGTGCCCTCGGTGTAACCTTCAAACACATGATTATTTTTGTGTTGCTGTTTCAACTGATCCCACTCTAAAACCGGAGCAAAATTGTTATCATTTACAAGTTTCTTTACAGTTTGTGGATCTAGCTCAGTAATACGGTAATTGAGATCCCCCAACCAATAAATGTGATCGTGGTCTTTTATCGCCTTCGCCTGTTGATTGGGTTGTAAAAACCGTGTTCTATGACAAATATCTCTGTAATCCTGATTTCTTCTCTCATATTCCTCAACGTGTGCGGCAAGATGTGAATTAACAAAACACAGAGATGTATTATGCAGATCAAATCTTATGGAAACTCCACCTTTATTACCCATTTTGCCCATGATTCCTGTGCCAACTGTATCACAAACAATGTTACGTACATGAGAAAAGTGCTTCTCCTTAATAAGAACTATAAGCATCATGCCAACAAGCCTTACCCTCTCTATTTTAACATATTTTGCTCTGGAGTCTATGTTTGACACCACTGCGTTGTACCACTCGTCTTCTCTAATTGTTTGATCAAACAGGAAAGTTTCCTTGGACAAGTCCAATTCCTGGAAGCCCACTGCATATATATCGGGAGGTTCTTTATCTACACTCAACCAGCCTTTGAGTGGAATAACGGGAGATTTATCATTAACATTCCATGTTCCACAGTAAATTGTAAATCTTTTTGTAAAAGTATAATCAAATTCCTTGTCACTCATCTTACGCTTAATGAGGCTTTCTCTTATGGCCACCGGAGCTGAACTTAGGGTGTGAGCAACCCCGCTTCTGGGTAAAACCATGGTATGGGTAAGTATATCGTCTTCATTTTTATTACTATTATACTTCTTTAGCCACACAAATTCTGGCTGGGTGGGCATTTTGTTTACAGCTTCTATTCCACGGAATAGGTCATCGACGAAGTTGTCCACTCGCGTTGTCATTTGTATTTCAAACTTGAACTTACTGTTACGAGATTCTAGATTCAGGTACAAAATAGCTTCCGGATCTGACGGTTTGTTGTCAATCTCGCATTTAAAAGTGTTGTCGATGGGAAGCACTATTTCTATTGATAAGTCGGTGAAGGATTTCGGTGGGAAGCATGATGAGAACAAACAAAACACGGCCTTCTCGTCTCCGTACTCTACGATAGCCAAAAGTCTATCTTTCTTAACCCATTCCGGATGGAGCACTTTAGCATCGGAAAGGAACGCTGTAACCCGCTCGCTCGTTAAGAATTTTTCTTGTACCACTGACTTTATCTCGTCGTGATTCATTTTGATTTATAAACTTAATTAAATTCCAATTTAATAGCTCTGACATAATTCAATTTCTACATCATCTACAACACACAATTACAATATCACATCACAATTCAGAACCAGTAATGTAATGTCAATGTATCGATATTCTTATTTGGCATATCGATATACCAAAAAAAAAAGACATTATTATTAACTTTATAACTGCTGAGCCTCGTATAAACGAAACATTATAATTTTTCCTACTACAAACTGGGTCAAACTAGTGTATTTCAACTTGAAAATTAAAAATTAACAACATTTTTAAGTTTCTTTATTAAAATAATTGAGATCAAAAAATCTATGCGTTAGTAATGTGAAAAAACACAATTATAGGAACACAAATAATGCACAATTTCATTTCATTTGAATGTTGTCGTAGAGAAGAAGCAAATAAATTCTGTACAGTTTACATTATATTCGATAACGAATATATCGATACCTTTCGGCATCTCTATTCGCATTGACTATTATTTTATCTATGATCCACAATCGTAATACATGTGACGTTTACTTGACAATTGACATTACCTTTGCTTTTCTAGACGAGCGAATGAAAGCTAAAATCCTATTCTTTATTTTGTAAAGAATGTTGATAAAAAATACATTAAGGAAGGATTGTGAAATTTCACATTGGATAGGAAAATGAAAATTAAATAATAAATAAATCAATAAATTTTATTAACTTTTAGTACATTTTCAACATTGACATCCATAAAATCTGAATGAGAATGGCAACAACGACAAAACAGTGTTAATTCCAGACAATCCAACGAGCTTCGTAAACAACATTTTCAATGACACTGACAGTGACGGTGACAACAAAAAAACAATCCGTTCCGTGGTATAATTGTTTGTGTAATAAAATAATTTGCAAATTATTAATTTATTAAAAACCTTGCAACGGAAGCTACCGAGCAGCAATACTCCTGGTCTTATGCGTGTTTTGTGAACGGGATAGAACGGCGTTATAAGGAGAAAACTTGAGAATGGCAGCGCCGCCGAGCGACTGGCAGTTAGAATGCAAGGAGTTAAAGCAGCGCGGCGCGCATTTGCTGCAGTCGGGGCAGTGGTCCGACTGCACGTTCCTAGTGGGGTCGGAGCCGCACCAGGTGGTGATCGTGGGCCACAAGCTGATCTTAGCCATGGCCTCACCTGTCTTCGAGGCTATGTTCTACGGCGGAATGGCTGAGAGAAACGACCCTATTCCGATTCTGGATGTCCAGATTGATGCGTTCAAGGCGCTCTTGGAGTAAGTAGTTAAAAAAAAAACAGCCTAACGAACAAGCAGATGGCGCGATGATCTTTATAATATTAGTATAGATGCCACATCATAACAGCATATCCTTTTTAGATACATATACACAGGTATTATAAACATCAGCTCATTTGACAAGGCGTGTGAACTCTGCTATGGCGCAAAGAAATACATGCTACCCCATCTGGTGAAGGAGTGTACTAGCTACCTATGGTCAGACTTGTACCCAAGGAATGCGTGCCGGGCGTATGAGTTTGCCCGTCTGTTTGAGGAGAATGTGCTCATGGAGAAGTGTATTCAGGTATGTCTGTTTCAATTAATATTGTAGCTGGTACAATCTTTTTAACTTTACATATTGAAGCATGGTATACACCTACAGATATTATTACAATTAAACCTCTATTGAGTCTGGAGTACTGTGCGTCAATGTGTTCATCGGGGTTTATTACTTAATCATGGTACCTACCACTGCTGCACCCATTAGAATAGAATAGAATAGAAAATGTTAGTTAATATTTATTTTTATCATTTAGTTAGAAGGTCTATGTTATTACGTATGTACGCTTTATTATGCTAGGGAGCTGTTTTACACTGCCTTGTCATAGTGAAATCACACATACCCACATTGATATACAATATTATACAATAAAATACAAGAGCGGGTATTTACATATTTAACAATGATTATATATGACATACCTCCCCACCAAGTATGATTACATCATTTATTTAGTAGTCTTCAGTACCAAACTAACAATTAGAACTAATCAACAAAATAAACTTAAATACTTGAAAGCATAATAAAATAATCACAATAACTAATTTATGTATTGAGTCTCTTGAGATTCCTGAGGTCTATTATATGGTGATGATTTGCTATGTACATTCAGCTTAGTTTTCATTTTTCCTGCTGAAGATGTTGTAGGTGGTATCCCCAACAGTTCAGCCCATTGGTCAGCATCCGGGACCGCAATTATGATTTCAGCTTCCTGACTATTCTGCACGTTTTCATCAATATTGTCTCCAGTCTCCAGGCTTTCTGTCATGCCTGTAGCGGTTGTAGACCGTACCATTTCTTCCCTTTCCACTAGCTCAGTAGGCGTTAAAGGTCTCATAGTTCCCTCTCTTTCCTCTGTTCTTATCTCAGCAGGCCTTTTTTTGATCAATTGATCGATGTGCCTATTGAGTATCATACCAGTCTCACTCTCAATTGTGTAACTTGATGGGCCCTTCTTCTCAACAATTTTTCCTGGTAACCATCGTGGGCCCTGGCTACTATAATTTCTGTACATTATTGTCTGTCCAACATCTGTCTGTCTTTCTCTTACTCTATTATTGTTGTCAATTTGATCTTCAATTTTTCTATTTTGTATATTATCTGGGTGCAAAGTATCCAACAAAGTACGTAGACGTCTCCGCATAAGTAACTCTGCAGGACTCTTGTTAGTTGTAGAACAAGGGGTGGTGCGTAGACACAACAATAAATTAGGAATTTTGATGTCCCATGTTAAATCATCCATTTTCCTTAATTTGTCCTTAATAGTTTGAACCATCCTCTCTGCTAAGCCGTTGGTTGCTGGATGATAGGGGGCTGTGGTTACATGACGAATATTATTAGCTTTCAGAAATTGCTGCATTTCTGCAGAAACAAAAGATGTGCCATTATCAGAAACCAATATTTCACAGAGGCCGTGTGTCGAAAATGTCGTTCTTAAAAGTTTTATTACCGTTGCAGATGTCGTATTATTTACCATAAATAATTCAGGCCACCGGGAATGGGCGTCTACCATTATCAAAAAATATTTATTCATGTATGGTCCGGCGAAATCAATGTGAATTCTAGACCACGGTCTCGTTGGTGTAATCCACTCGTGAGTAGTTTTTGGTGGCATATGTCGGTTTTCAAGACACTTGTTGCAATTACTAATCATAGACTCAATATCTTCATTGATATGAGGCCACCAAACATAACTCCGAGCCAGTGCCTTAGTTTGTACCATTCCAGTGTGTGCCTTATGTAACACCTGTAGTATTGCTTGGCGGAGTGAATGTGGAATTACCACACGGCAACCCAAAAGTATACAATTGTCTTGTAGAGATAGCTCCGTGCGGTGGAGCCAAAATGTACGTAAGTCTGGATTAGTCTCTTTTGCGGGCCATCCGCGCTGTATATAGTTAAGAACTCGTGATAGTATATTGTCTCGTTTTGTTTCCGTTGCGATATGCTCTACGTTGTAGGGAAAGTCTGCAGGAGTTTCTGCCATCAATAGAACTTCGTACAACTGTTGTTCGGGTAGATCTGGAACCGGTTGAGGCCACCGACTTAAGCTATCTGCACTGCCTATCAGAGAACCTGGTTTATACGATATTTCATAATCGTGAGAGGTTAGTGCGATAGCGATTCTGGTTAAACGTGGAGAGAGCATAGTTGGCATTGGTTTTTTAGGATCAAAAATCCCCAGTAGTGGTTTATGATCCGTAATGATATGAAAATGTCGAGCCGTTAGGTAGTTGTGAAATTTGGTTATCCCAAACATTATAGCGGCAGCCTCCTTGTCGAATTGTGAGTATCTGCGTTCGTGAGTGTGTAGCGTCCGTGATGCCATTGCAATAGGGCGATCTTGGCCATCTTCGCTAACGTGCGATAATACCGCCCCCACTCCGTACTCGGAACTGTCGCAGGTTAGAACTAGCGACTTTTCGGTATCGTAATGTACTAAAGTTAAGTCAAAGGTGAGATATCGTTTAGCCGTTTCAAAACAATTTTGTTCTAGTTCCGTCCACTTCCACGATTGTGATAAGTCTAGTAATCGATGTAACGGTTCAAGTAATGTAGCTTTGTGTGGTATGAAACGTTCGTAAAAATTATAAAGGCCTAGGAACGCCTGTAATTCTCGTTTATTTGATGGTGCGGGCGTGTTGACTATGGATTCTACTTTGCTCGGCGCAGGGTGAATACCTTCTGAGTCAATAACGAAACCAAGGAATTCGACTTTTTCTTTGGAGAACTTACATTTGCGTTTATTAAGTCTAAGTCCGGCCTGTTCAATTCGTCCCAGAACCGTATCCAGTCTCTCCTGCATTTCAAGCATAGTCCGACCACACACGATAATATCATCGATAAGGACTGCCACCCCAGGTATACCTGCTAGCAATGAGGTCATCAAACGCTGAAAGATCCCTGGGCAGGCCTTAACCCCGAACGCGAGTCGATGTACTGTGTAAAGACCCTTGCAAGTGTTCAAAGTCAGTAGTTTTGAGGTTTTTTCATCGACGACGACTTGTGTATAGGCTCGGTCCAAATCTAAAGTCGTATAAAATTTTCCACCCGCTACAGCAGCAAACACTTCATTGGCCGTTGGCATTGGATAGGTATCTGATTCAGTAGCTTCGTTAACAGTACTACGGTAGTCCCCACAGAGTCTAATATCACCCGATTTTTTTACTATAGGGACTACTGGCGTTGCCCACTCAGAGTAGGATACAGGGCGCAATACTCCCTCACTTTGTAGTCGGTCAATTTCCATCTCTACTCGATCCTTAATAGCGTACGGAACGGGTCGGGCTTTTAGGAATTTTGGAGTCGCTCCTGGCTTCGTGTGTATCGCCACCGGGTGCCCGCGGTAAGTACCGAGACCATCATTAAACAACTCTTTATGTTTCTCTATAACTCGATCCATTTGTTGGAATTCGACGTTCGATACAAAATTTATGTTCATCGTTATTTTAAGAGGAACGAGCCAGTCGCGGCCCACCAGGTTAGGTCCATTTCCTTTAGCCACAATAACACACAAATCCTGCGTTAAGTCTCTATATCGCACTGGCAAGACAGCCTGGCCCAGTAGTTCTACGGGCGACTCGGTCCAGGTACGTAACACGAGCTCGGCGGGCTTCAGAGAAGCGCGCGGCAAGTGCGCGCGAAGGTCGCGCCACGTGCGCTCGTTGACGATGGAAAAACTGGCTCCCGTGTCCACCTGCATCCGGACCGGCACGTCCGCCAACGACACCTCCACCTCGAACGGCGGTACGCGGCTCGTGTTCTGCATCAAATAGATTCCGTTTAATCTGTCGTCCAATTCGTCCGTAACATTAAGCACGTTGCTTTTCTTCTTCTTGATACATACTTTTTCGATGTGACCGCGTGTTTTGCAATACCGGCATGTAGCATTCACGAAACGACACTCTCCGGCATGACGATCTCCGCAGCGATAACAGAAACGAGTGTTCCCGGTCGTCTTCGGGCGAATTGCATTGATGTCCATCGGTTCTGCGGTTGCGGCAGGTGCCGCGTCGAATAATGTCGGTCGAGGCGTCGCGCTCGCGCCGGGACCCGCTTCCTGGATCATCCGGACATCTCGACCCGCACTTTCGGAGGATAGCATGGCGTCTACGACGTCTTGGTATTCTAAATTGTCCCGTTTCAACAATTCATATTGTAGTCGATCGTCGCGCATGCCACAAACGAGCCTGTCACGTAACATTCTTTCCAAGTCGGAAAAATTACATCCGGAACTGAGTTTTCTTAGCTGAGCAACATAGACGGACGCCGTCTCTCCGTGTTTTTGGTCGCGCTTGTAAAACTTGAATGAAACCGATATCTCATTCGGTTTTGGACTAAAATGTTTAGTCAAAGTAGTCTCGACTTCACTGAATGTCACCTGACTCGCTGTTCTTGGCGTAATTAATGCGAGCAATGTTTCGTACACTTCAGAACCGCACACGGTGAAGAAATTTGCTCGTTTAGCCGTATCCGTCAAAACGCCATTTGCCTCGAAACAAAATTTTAAACGGTCGACGTAATTGTCCCAGTTGTCCGTTTTTGGGTTAAATTCATCGAATTTTACGGCTCTGTTATCCATTTTGCACTATTTTTACCACTCGTCGCCACTGTTATGTATGAATGTTGTAGTAAAACATTAATATTACGTATGTACGCTTTATTATGCTAGGGAGCTGTTTTACACTGACTTGTCATAGTGAAATCACACATACCCACATTGATATATATTATTATACAATAAAGTACAAAAGCGGGTATTTACATATTTAACAATGATTATATATATGACAAGAACTATCTGGAAACTTGAGTCTTACCTTGAACACGGTGATAAAGACTTGAGCCTCGTCTAGCATTGCCTTATACCTAGCGTTTTTCGCTTCCAGAACTTCAATCTTTTCCCACAATTTCTCATTCTCTTCTAAGGTTTCCTGTAATGCTATTCTGTAAAATGAAATTAATTGGAAATAAAACATTACTAACAATTACATAATTTCCTATTACACAAGTCACCATTATCTATTTAAATCTTTTGATCACCCTAGTTCAATATTATGAATCTGTACCTACTGAAACTTGGTAAATTTTGTTTTTCTAACTGTTCCTATTTCAATTACTATATCTTCATCATCATCAAAGCCTATAATATCCACTGCAAAATTTGAAGGATTTGCCCATAATCACCTCACTGGACACTTGGGTAAAGCTTAATCAGTGATGATATCCGAGAGAATAAGACTTCTGACTCCTACTTGGGGGGTATGGGTTCAAAT
This sequence comes from Dalla costala, assembly GCA_018245355.1. Taxonomy (NCBI): domain Eukaryota; kingdom Metazoa; phylum Arthropoda; class Insecta; order Lepidoptera; family Hesperiidae; genus Dalla; species Dalla costala. The sequence goes on from DWMR01000473.1 coordinate 9,347, forward strand.
CCCAGGCATGCATGCACCTGACTTTTTAGTTATGTGCGCATTAAGAAATTGAATATCATATGCTATCAGTGAACGAAAATTGACCATGTTTTCAAAGGTATGTGAAGTCTGCCAATCCATAGGTACTTGGCCAGCATGGTGTATCATGTCCTAACCCATTTCATCCTGAGAGGTGACCCACGCTCAGTAGTGGGCCAATGGGTTGTGACGATGATGCCTACTACTTAAATTACCATAAAAGTAGTAAAAACGATACTCACTGCCTCTTTTCACATAGTATTTGCCAATAATTCTCAGAGGCTCCTTCTGGATTGGTGAGATCATCGGCAGTTACTTTGTTGGTGAGATTTGCTTGTGTCTCTTTGTATTGGACAATCTTTTGCTTTACTTCGACTTCCCTAAAACAGTAAATTCAATGTATTAAACCATTTTGTAATTACAGTTTTCTTGTGCCATAGGGTACATGAAGTTTATACTAACGCAGGAGAATCCAAACTTATTTGATGTTTTAAATTCTTTAATGGTCTACCCACTAAATTTTCAATGTCGGAAGCCGTGTGTTGCAGGGGTTTCAAGGACCTCCGTACCTTCGGCATCTCCTGTGAATAAAAAGTAATTGAAAAAATAGCTTTTTAGTAATATTTACACCAAAACAATCCAAAAAATTACAAAACCTGACACTCTGAGTCACTCATAGTAGCTTTCAAATACCAAAAGTTACACACTTAAAGTAATTTTAGAAGAAATTACCACAGTTTGGATAATGAAAAAGGGTGTAAAGATATCACAAAATTATATAAACACGCTATAAGTACTAGCTAGTAGTCAGGATCGCGTTATATCAAAACAATTAGGTGTTTCGTTTCAATCCAGCAACAATGCAAAGCAATGCCCGCCATTGAATTGACCGAAAACCTGTCCTAAGTGTCCTATTCCCTGTGATTGCCGCCAAAACGATCACAGACTAGGTAGAATGGTAGAATAAAACGATCGATCACCCACGATCACCCACAGACTAAAAAATATAATATACTCAATGCCAGTTTTTTTTAAGCACGTTGCCTTGCCTAATGGCATTATGCTAGCCAACGCATTCAATTGGAGTTTGGATGTACTAGTTCTTTGTGACCTCGAACCACTTTGGGGGGTTGCGCACGAAATTGGGTTACGTTACTCGTTACACAAGTGGTGAATCACCCGTGTCAGATTATAGCATTGTTGAGTGACCAGCGTGAACCCGTATCGTGTGAAAACTCCTGAGTGAGGTTATAATTTTATTGACCGAACGGATCACTGTTGAATTTGATGACAACTAACGTCTTGTCGTGAACGGACGATGCAGGATGAGAGTAGCCCTGCTATTGTTAACAAGGGACTTGTAGTTGTGTCCGTGTCGAACGGTGTTACCATGTGATGCAGCCGGTACTCCAGGTGGTGGCGGGGACTCTACCGTCTCTACTAGCTCCACTGGAGCTGGAGCGGTCTACCCAGCGGCAGTCCAGCGTGGAGGAATGAGTAGCCCTTTCTGTTAGTTAAGACCATAGGTTCTAGAACTTCTAGAGTAATATAATAAGAGACTGTCACTGTCAGTCATTATGTTTGTCAGTTTCATTCGTTTAGTTCATGTCATGTCATGCCTGCCTGTCTTTCAGTTTCACTTTCATCAGTTGATCTCATTTGATTTATTTATACCTAATGTAATTAATAAAATAATTTGTTTCCCTGTGGCTGTATGTATTCAGGCTAACTCTCGTCTCTCAGTTTCGTTTGTTACGCAGTGGTGCGCGGAACGCGGACTAAACCTGTATAAAATGCCAGTGTGCGATTACTGTGTAAACTCTTAAAATATTATCTTATCTCTACCTGCATCGATTATCAATTTATTTTCATACGTTTCATACATACTGCATATTGTACAAGGTTTCATGAGACCGTGCACAAAATTAAAGTAGTAATAAATGGATACTCTAAGGTAAGTTAGAATGATAATTGGATAAGGAAAATCTATTTTGGTCTCATTTTATGGATTTTCGTCGTACAGTTACCATAAACTAATTTCTTGCAGGTTTTATTTTGTGACCTGGAATGTAGCTACGAGGTCTCCAGGTCAAGATCTTAATTCTCTCTTGGATTTTCCGTCTCAATTCAATAAGAATAAACCATTACCAGATTTCTATGTAATTGGGTTGGTATTGTTGAACCTTGAACTATTTCAATTCAAAATTTTCATCTTAGTACATTATTATTATATTTTAATTATTAAATAGTTACTAAGCTTATTTGTTTTACAAATTGCCAATATTGCTAATTTAATTATTGTGCCTTAAATAAAGGTTAATTATTCTCAACAAACTAAGTCTTTGTGCAAAAGATTTATTATTCACACATCACCAACAACTTAACATTTTTTAGAATGATTACTCAAAGATTTAATTATCTTAATTTGCTAAACACTTCATTGTTATAAAGTGAGCATTAGCCTCAATAGCCCAATAATATTACTCATATTTTTAAGTTTCCTTCTCATACTTTAAGAATGAAGTGTAAGATTATTGAATTTATAAATTTCAGCTTACAAGAAGTTAAGTCACAACCTCAAAACATGTTGATGGACAGCCTGTTCACTGATGCATGGACATCCACCTTCAATAAAATCCTCTGCCGCCAAGGCTACATTATTGCAAAAAACACCAGACTACAGGGAATCATACTCCTAGTTTATACACAGATGAAGCATGTTACGCATCTTAGAGATATTGAAGCTCAGTATACCAAAACTGGCTTAGGAGGGTTGTGGGTAAGTTTATAAAATTTAATGTCACCTGCTGTAACAGTGAAGGAAAACCTTGTGAGGAAAGTTACATGCCTAAGAGTTCTCCATAAAGTTCTCTAAGGCATGCAAGTGTTTATTTAGTTCACCCTATCACATTAGGTGAGACCTTCCCCTCTAGAGAAAAATCTTTTCTGTTCACGCTAGCGCTAACGACATCTTAGAAATGTATGGGCAATGACATTAGCTGCGGAAAAGTGTCGTGCGGTCACGCCATGTGTCAATGTCATTACCATACATTTTGAAGATGTCG
>DWMR01000474.1:0-12426 GCA_018245355.1 Dalla costala
ATAGCCGAGGGGTTATGACTTCGTCCCCCTACTCGGGGGGTCCGGGGTGCTAGTCCCAGGCATGCCCCTATGAGTTCATTTCTAAGTTAAGAATTCAAGAGTTCAAGAATTTGAATATCGTCTGCACTCGGTGAAGGAAAAATATCGTGAGAAAACCTGAATGTCTGAGAGTTGTCCCTAATGATTTCAAAGGGGAGTGCAGTCTGCCAATCCCGACTTGGCTAGCATGGTGGACTATGGCCTAACACTTCTCACCATGAGAAGAGACCCGTGCTCAGTAGTGGGCCGGTGATGGGTTGTGATGATAAGATAGATAGAATAGGCACCTACTCTTTACACACGAAATAATTACAGCAACATACTGTCGAAGACACTGTACAAAAGGCGGTCTTATCGCTAAAGAGTTTTCTCTCCCAGATAACCTTTGGGTAGAAGACAGAATAGTAGAAAAGGCAAAGCAGGGTATGCAAATATGAAGGAATAAAGAATAATTACAGACATAGATACTAATAACACACATAATTACAAATAGGTACAACAGCATAAATTTATATAAGTAGAGTAATGTTAACCACAGCCAGATGATGGCAAGGTGTCAGTCATGTCAAGTGGCGTATACCTACTACTACCACTGCTGCTCACTACTGCTGTTCAATTCAAACCACTCGTTAAATTAAACCTTACTCGGACAATTTTTTTACATGTTCGAAATAGAACACGAACAAAAAAAAATTGCCAAATCATTCCAGCCGTTCTCAAATTTGCGCTTAGCAACGAACAACATTCCACTTTTATTTATATTGAATGAAGTACCGTCAGTGACCCTGACTGACCAACTGTGGGTTCCGGGTTCGATCCCGGCCGGGTCCGACAATTATTTAGCAGATCAATGATTTTACTAGCGTCATGAGCGCTTAATTGTGTTGTTTTATGTGTGTCACCGCCACCCGCACCACAGGGAATTACAGCGCGTGGGTGAAAATTTGTAAGCGTTTTTCGATTTATATACTTACTTATTTGTGTGTTTTGTTCTGTCTTAACATGGCGGTTTCATGTGAAAATGTGCCAACCAGAATTTCGGGATAAGAATTAAAAACAAAAGCTCTACATTTACAATGCCCCAGTTGCGTGGGTAAAATTGACAAAACCACATTTACAAAAAAAATTGTGCATAAAAAATTGTTTGGAGGAGTTATTAAAAACCAGAGCTCACTATATATAAATAATAGTTGTGCTGTTTACGGAACACTTTATAAAATTCAGTAGTCCACACATTACAGAAAACTGTAAACATACACGATGTGAGGCCGCTCACGCCTTCGTCGACGTTACGTCGCGTGCGATTTAGGTACTGTGTTTGTGTAGGTTTTAAAAAGAAATTACCGTGCTGCTTTCAGATGCCGACAGTGAACATACCTAAGTGCAATTTGATATTACATTCGAACTAGATAATGTACAATTGAACGTTCTTATCTAAAAAATGCTGATCAGTATTCGAGGAAGCAGGAGATGCGATTATGCGATAAAGGAGGCACTGATTAGAAACACGTAAGTAGCTATATTACGAGACGAGCACGATTTAGACATTAAGCTTATCGCGTAGGAGTTTCACAATTATCTACACGTGTTTATGGAGAAATTGCTCGACATCATCCATTAAAGAATTATTATTATTGACTGTTTATGCTGTGTACTGTAACCATATTATAAACGTTTGTCCATTTGTTTGAGAGTTGTCTCATAGGAAGGTCACGTCGTACACGCAAAGTCCAGTGACATTATTTATTAGGGTGTGCCCCTTTCTTGGCGCGCAAGGAATGGATTTAATAATTATGGGGCAAAGAAGCGAAGCGTGCGGGGTCTTGGCGGAAGGATGGAGTGGGGGCAGGGCGCGATTAAATCGCAGGCGTTTCGGCATGTAACAGGAAGTGGGTCAAGCGGCGCCGCCCGAGCTATTTATTGCGTTTCCGACGAAATTGCAATCCAACACTTAAAAAAGCAATAACACCTGCAAAGCATTGAACCGATCGAGGTAAAGTTCTAAGCCTGTAACAAGTTACAACGATAGGTCCTCGTCAATTTTATTTATACGCTACAGCTACACTTCTGAACAACGGACATTTTAAAAGGCAAAGTTGGGAACGAGGACCGAAGCAGTCATCGGTTTCGAAGGCCCCGTAGAGGATCGAAAAAGGCATACCATTAAAACTTCTTTTTGTTTGACAGCGTTTGCTGTTCGGGTGGGCTAAGTCTTAGTCGCTCTGCAATTACAGACAAGTGCCTTTAAATGAACCGAGCTCTCGAGCACGCCGGCGCATCGCTTCGCACCCGAATGCGCGCCCTCTCCGCCACGTCGCGCCGCCCCGCGCCGCCCCGCACAGCCCCACGCCGTGCCGTTTCCACTCACTGTTAATTTGATTTTAAACGATAATTTTAATGTGTACGTATGTTCCTAACTAACGTCATATTAATAAAATCCGAATCAACTGTGCGTTCTGGAGTACTTTAATGATTACTCACATTTCATGATCTTTATTTATGGAGATTTTTTTTGGAAAGAGCAAATTTTATGCGAGTAAACAGCTAATTGCAGATAAGGTGACGAAGCATTTGCTTGATCTTGAGAACATTACATTTTGATACGAGTATATTGTACACCATAGTATTCTAAAAAAATCATTCAAAACCACTTCATCAATCACGTAATACAGTGTACATACGAGTACAAATTATACGATCCTCATGAAATATTTTATATTTCTACATACGTTTTCTTTGCATGCCTTTCTCGCACAAAAATGGGACTAATCAACTTGTAAGATGGGTTTTTCACGTACTTTATTTTCATTGTTGTGTCTGTTTACACGGGCGAGCGAAAGGGGGAGGTAGGGAGTGGAAGAAGGCGAGTAAAGAGCATTTTATTGTAGTGCTGCCCAACTAAATCTAAAGCACCAGTTACTATCTTTAACATTCAACTCGCAGTGCCAGTGCTCGATACTGTTCAACAGTGTTTGCGGGTAACCCCGCGGTCGAGTCTAGATGCTTATCTGAACTACAGGCGCTACTATCTCGACATTGATGTACACTCTATAGGTAAGTATTTCAGAAACCTCAGTTGATGTGTTTTTACACAATGAATGTTTACCTACTGCAAATTCCTCTCAGAAAAAGAGACATCTACAAAAAAGATTTATTTTCATGTATTATTCATTCATGTGTCCTCGAACGTTTTCATTTCAACGTGATATTTCAGCAGTGTGATAATGATATTTGTCGTAAAAGCCGGTATCATATCTACAGTAGGTAGGATATAGATCCAAGAAAGATATGTAAATATTACGAACTTGAAGATTTAGATAAATTTTATATGTAGAAATGTCTGCCTAGTTGGTCGATGGTAAGGAGTATTGTAGAAGTCTTAACGATAAATTAATATTATTGTCCATAAATGACGTTATATTTTATATCATTATTAATTTTTTTTAATTGTATGTATTTTAATAAGTGCCGATATGTTCTCTGTTGCTCAGATTTTGAATGTCAATATGTCATTGAATATAGAATACAAACATTTTTGTTTTTTTTTAACTTGGCTTGGAGGTGATGGATGGAAGAACTTGATATGAACGATATTTGGTTTTAAGTATTTGAGTGTTTAAGTGTGTAACAAACTTAAGCTTTTTAAAAAGAACGCATGGGAATCAAACATAGGAGTGATACTTTCTTTCACTGAGTAATTGCTAAAGATAACATTCTATTAATATTTTCAATGTCCGCAAGAAATAGGTCTTGTCCTGGCATTTTTTGTAGATAATATATCTAAAACCTTTTGGTGTAATAAAGTGTTAGTAAATAAATAAAAACCAAAGACATTTATTTAAAACATTTAAACATTATTATAACATAACATATTTTAAACATTTTTACGCATGGTGGAGACACACCAACGACGTCGTTCCTAATCTATGTAAATATACATAATATGATTGTGATCATCTTCTTTTTTACAATATGCTGACATAATAAACAATTTCCATGGTTGTCATATTATTTAATATATTATTATAAAAATTCCAAACATTTGATTTAACTAGCGGGACTTCAACTTCCCCAAGAGATGGCGTTGGCCTCGCGATTACGAAAGTACAATTACAATTGAATAAAGTTTGATACCTTCTACCTACCAAAGCCCTGTCTGACCCAATCTTTATAGTAGCCCATCTTTAGAACCCGTGTTGCGAGCATGCGCTGAGAAACTTTCAGCTTTTATAAAATACTGAAAGTCTAGCGTTTATAAGCTCTTAAAATATTTGCAATGTAAAGAAAATAAATCAAAATGGGGAATACCGACTCGATTCGGCGATGCCGCGGCGTTAGAGCGGTTTTACACTCTACACGATAGTATTATATATCGTGAGACGATATACGATATCGGTGGGCAAGTAAAATGTATGGAAAACATACATGCCACATTGCACTACACTACATCATTTATCGGCTAACGATAGACTCCCGCATGGACCCCGTGAGCAATAGGACGTTTTTGTATGTGTGCTATATGTAAGTATACACATACAAATGATCCAGTATGTGCGTGAGATTAGATCCCCCACAATAGGGACGCTACTCTCATGTCATTTCGTCTGATTACTTAGTTCGTTGTCTAACGATCCGTTCCAAACTATAGGTCTCGTTTGGGGATTAATGCCGCAAACCACAAACGAGAACTCTTAAGCTCTCGTGCATCTTACTGCTTATTCTCGAAAAATCTTACGTCAAAAACGTCATAGTTGAAGATATCGATGAAATTAAATTGACGTTTCTTTAAAAAGGCAGATAAGTATTGTTTACAAATTAGGTTTTCACCAATTCTCAGTCTATAGTTTACAATGCAAGCAAGCACACGTCTAAAATAAATATCGGACACTCATAAACAAAATAAAAAAATTACAGATAAGCTGACGGGCGTGCAGTCACCCCACCCCATCCACTGACATCTCTCACACATCTCTCATCGCATTGACATCTGTGGCGAACCTGGATTGGGACTGTACTGTATACAGGTTCTTCCATCTGCTAGTTTTGATCATTTACCGAAGCTGATGCATCAGAGCGGAGTAGATCCCCGTCACGATATTGGGGCGATAATATCTAATATAGTGTCGCCTCAAAACATAGTCTATCGTGTCGTGTAATGTGTAAACGGTCTTAAAATAAACAATGTTGACATTGATCACTTACCTACCTTTATTATTTTTATTACGGTCTACAATTTTTTTTAAAGAGATTGTACAGTTTAAATCATAAACGAATTAAATTTGTCAACTAAAAATATAATCATTATCAGACTTAGACCATTCAGCCAATGGCCTAAGTTCTCGAATGACTGATTCGGTTAATATGATAAAATATTGAATCCTTTGCGGGTTAAAAGCACTTTCATTGAAATAAAAATCTCAAATTAATCAGCGATCGAATCAAATGCGATTTATTTAAAAATCGCATAATAAATGATTGGAAAAAGCTGTGTAAATAAAGCTGTGCGGCCGAATCGCTCTCAAAGGGCGCTAACGTGAATAGCTGACGAGAATCTTTGAGAGCTCGCAGAAAAATCATCCCGATACTAAACCTGATATTTCGATTCATTTTGCGGTTCGCTTTCATCGCATGAGATTGTAAATTAGCTTGTTAACGGTTTTAATAGACGATTGTTTATGTTGGAAAAGGTCTATAAAGATTACCTAGCTACACAAGCTTTAGTAAGAACCTACACTCATTGTAGTGTATGTGTAGGCGCTCAAAGTACCACAGTTTACAATTACTTCACTCATACCTTCACGCGGACTACGCATCCACCAGATTAAATAATAGTCTGTGTTTCCTCTCTCCTTACTTCTACTCGTACGATTAAAGAACTAAGTCCAATAATATCATGTCGTTTATTGGCACGAAGTTCTTTTACGCGGCTGACAGTAGAGTGAACTGGCAGAAATCGTCACGCGTTATTCGCCGCTTCCTCTCTTTCACCCTGTCTCTTTCTTTTAAATACGGTTTTATGTGTGTGTTCGTACGAGTATTAGTGCTTGCGAGTAGTTTATATTTATTTTTACTTTTACTTTTAATTTTACACGTGCGTACATTTGATATATCGTGCTGTGAATTATTGATTTTGCAATACATTTAATAACCAGGGATAAGCGTATGGAAGAGTATCGGCAGTGGCAAAAAGAGATAAATAATGAAGCATCCACGTTATTATTATATTAATTGGTAGGTAACTAATATTGAAAAAAAGTTACTTGTTTGTGAGTAAGACAAAGTGAGTAGGTAAAGTATGGCAGGCTCAACTTTATTTGGCCAAATGACGTGTCATACATTGTTCTTATCCGGTACGTGACATAGGATAAAATAATAATGGTGAATCGAGAGACAAAACCGTTTGTCGTACATATTGTATAGGTTTGTATGTTAGTGTGCTTATAATTCGAGAACCACGTATTTTATTTACGCTGTAATTGTGAATTATCATAGATTTGTTTTTAGGCTAGGTTTGAATACAAATATGTGATTTATTACGTTAGGTGCATTGTTAGGTTTTTGCATGCTTTTGTTGGACGAGATCAGTGAATAGGTGTAAATAAAGTTAGTAAGGTTAGCTAAAGTTTTCTTAGGTCACAAAATGGGGGAGGAGACTTGGCATGAAGAAATATTTTAATTATATCCAATTTGGTCAATAAAATACTTTTTAGTGGAACGAAGATCGTTATCGCAGGTTATGGGCGGTACAGCGGAGGCAGGCTGCGCTGAAAAAAACGTAGTGTAACATTAAAGACTATTTTTTTGGAGTTGCTAAAGAATCGATTTATCGTTATGGATTTCTTTTAATTTAAAATTTAATTTTTATCGTTATCTTTTCTTATATCTTTTTCTTTTATTTTAAACTATTACCTTTTATCATCGTTTATCTTTTATCCTTTATCTCTGTATTTGTCTTTGTCTTAAATCATCGCATAAAAAAATAATTATCAATCCCTCCATCTATTTCTTATTACTTTATTATTATATCTTAATTTTAGTGTTTTCATACATGTTACTGTAGGAGAGAGCGTAAGGAACTTCGTTCCTACCGGGGATCCCGAGATCCACACGTGATTTTTGATAATAACAGAATATATTAAATAAGGTATGTAAATAAATGTATGGATAAATATTTAAAACGCGCCACCAGCAATCATTTTTATAAAAATAAATAATTAAAAAACGAATATTGATTTGGCATTCGGCATTTAGTGGTTTTAGCTGAGCACTCGTTTATTTATAAAGATCCGGATATGTATTTTATGAATTTCATCGCTCTCGATTGATTGGTGGTTGTGTAACGAATGCCAATCACTCTGACCCATTACATTGACTATGATGCGTTTTGCTGTACGCTGTACGCTGCCGATGCAGTCTATGTTTGTAAAACTGGCCAAGAGCGAGTCAGACTCGCGTGGGGAAGGTTCCGTACGTCTAAGAAAGATATTAATATTTCCGTGGGAACTATTAATACGAAGCTAAGTGGGATTTATTTTTGTTTAGTCAAACCGTTTTTTAAATGTTAGGCTTTGTAGGCTTTTGGGGAGAATGGTTAATTATACCTATCCATTTCAAGATTTTCAAAATATACATTTGTATCCAACATAACGAGCCCTTTTATTCACTTATGCCCGTTATGATGCACTTGAAAAAGTATTTTTTTTTAATTAGCCTTAACTTACTCCGTCCACTAGATTGGGAAAAACAGGCTGTAAAAAAAAGACAGATGGACAGACAGACACGCGAGTGATCATTGTACGGTAGCCTCAAAAGTATTAGATATCAAAATAGTTTTATCGAGAATATATTATATCGTAGAGAGACTTGTAAAATGAATCTTTTTTGATAACCGATTCCATTTAACGGTTTGCTTCTCTGTTTTACGCGAACGCGTAAAAAAGGAATAAAGACTAATAGGACTTAAGTGAAATAAATGAAAAGGAAAATATATTGCAATCAACTTATACGAGTATGGTCCATAAGAAAAATCTAATTTGTGGTAGCACCGCAATAGATTTGAATAAAATATAATATACTTTATTCATTCGCTGAATTTATCAATTCCTCACGCTAACACGATTTGCATGAAATGCACGTACAGCAATAATAAATAACAAGTAATGTCGTTAGGCTTTGAACATTGCGTGGTTCAGTAAAACAATCTGGGTTTTCTAAGCTACATTACGTTAAGGACCAAGACAAGCGCTCCAGGCACTTTATCCGTCTTTGTCGCTCTATGTGATTCCTACCTAATTATATTATGCCAAAGCCGGTGCGACAAAGCCACCCCAGAGTGCAAGCCCAAGGTTCTAGTTACGGAGCTGACTAATAAAGCGATTAAATTTTCTTCGTTCATTAAACTGCTATAGGGAAATAGTTTTAGTGAAAACCAGTTCTTATTAGTGAGCATTAACTGTTAGTTATGGATGTAGGTTTACGCAAATACGTTCATATCACTTTATGACCAATACAAAATAGCAAAACAACGCTTAGAAATAACGAGGCCGAAATAGTTATCTCGGCCATTCGATACTCGGCGAGATTAGTGCATAACGTGCGACGGCCTGTATTCGAAGATATCGATTCTGGAGAGCGGCCAAAAAAACCGGCAGCAAGGCACGCGTCAACTGCCGCGCCGTAACCCTTTCACGAATATTAAATTCTGTTTTGCCACTTCGCGACTCGACAACTTCCCGCAAAAACTACGAGTGTCATCTGGTTCGCTTTGGTTATACTGAAAAGCCCGCTCTTATTGCTGATCTGATTATCTTGCAAAAATAAAGTATCTTTCAATATAACTTTCAAGTTATAATCACGCTATAAGTACCTATCTATAAAATAAATATCAAATTTTATTCAATCATTTTTATTACAAGCTTGCAGATTGCAGTTATGTTTAGGTACTGCTACAAGCAGCAATAACTATACCTACTCGAATATTAAAATTGTCCATGGCTTGCTTCTACTTTAATTATTGTTTTCGCAAAATTTTGCATGGAGTGGGTGGTTAAAGCAGATTCAAAAAGGGACCACAGTATTAAATATTTAAATAAATTTTTACATAGTTGACAAAGATAAATGAAAGACCATGATTAGATATTTTGCTGAGGGATACTTTGGCCTTCTATTTTACCTATTTACCTGCGCTGTTTTCACTAATAAATAAGGATAGAAGCATAAAGCTGCAAAAATAAAAAGGTCGGTATGTAACATACTATAAGAAAAACTATTGTTATTGTAGGCATTCGATTTTAAGCGAATTTTTCTGCGTGTGCGATCTATAGATTCTGGACAGGGGCCAGAAAACCCGGCATAAAGCATGCGTCAACTGCCTAGCCGTAAACCCTTTTAGGGAAATTATGTTTTGCCACTTCGGGACACATTTTTTCTCTATTAAAACAAATTGTATCATTTCCGCAGCTTGTAAAGCGTACCAAATTAAACGAAATGTAATACGTTGTAAATATGCATTTCGAGCATGATGAACTAGATCTGTCTGTTATATATAAAACAATTATACAACATACACCATATTCATAATTATAATGCAGAGATAATAGGTATACAAATTATTGATATACGAAACTAAATGCGATGAGTTTATAATTGTAATACTATTAACACAACATCCTGTTCTAGATACTCCGGATAAGTAGATTATGAATTTTCATTACAGAGTTCAAATTGCTTGAACCTTTAATTACTTTAAGGAAACTTATATACAAGCGAGCTTTCTGCGAAAGGGTTAATCCGAGCTTTGCTGCGAAAATAGAACATTTGCTTGATTAAAGAGAAAAGCCTGCAACTTTCTGGTTGCTATCTATTCTCTGACTGAAAAGATTGCGTTGGTTTGAATTTGAAAATATATTTTTAATAAAATATTAACGATACAAACAAAAGTTAAAAGGATCTCTTCTCTGTTAAAAAAAAGCTGTGTGTACACGGTTACTTGCAACTTGACGTATTCTTTACACCACGTGTTAGTGCGTTCAAAATAAAACAATTGGCGCCTTATTTGTGTTATTCCAAATATTAGTTTAGGAGATATAATATTTTTAGGTATTTTAAATAAACCCCAACTCGAAACTCAATTTAAAAGAAATCGTATTTGTTTGGCTAACCAATCGTTGCTGATACAATAACGGACATTTGAAATTAATAAAATGGTAAATTATAATTTTGGATTGAAAAATTTTACCTCTAGTTACTGCTCAAAACAGTGAAGGTACTGAAAGAACTGAATGCCTGCGATAACTATAAAAATGTTCATATTTAGAGTTGTTTTCTTTTCTGTTAAGTGCTTTTTCAGTCGGGATATTGTTTCTTTTTTAATAATTTAACATATTTAAACTATTTCCTTTTATTAATGAACGAGTTGGTCAGGTCGGGGTATATAAACAAAATCTACACAAATGATGTCGCGGGCAAAATGATTGTATATACATATATTTAAATGCACGAGGCTAACATACGCATTTCAGACAGCAAAAATCAGAAAATATATAATTGCTAAGAGTACGAGTACCTGGTACGTAGGGCGCTGTATCGTAAAAATACAATACAACTAATCCACCGCAGAGTTGGTGCGGGTACGACGGAAATATGTATACCTACGTAATAGCGACATTAAAATTTTATTCTATGTAAATACTCTAGGAATTTAACGTTCTATCAACGGTTATTCAAGTTTCAATTCGAGCTCAGTAAAACTAATATAAAAACATACGATACAATGACGTTTTATTAGAAACGTCATTGGTACAATATGGTTAGTACCCACAACTCAGTTCACAACAAATAAGCCAAATGTTGGGACTGCAAAACTGACTGTACCTCTTTAAACAACTCTTGCAGCTTTTATTTGTTAGCAGAGGGGAACGTATCTTTACAGAATGACTAAAAAGTGACTGCCCGCAAAGTTTTCTGTAGCACAACGTCTTTACTTTTATCTATGAGCAAGTCTGTTTCCGTTTATCTTCGGGTGTTTTTTGTTCGTGTCAGTTTCTTTCGTTGCTTTTCTCATATTCCGTCGTTGCATTTGTCGCATCGGAAGAGGAATGTAGAGGAAGAGCAATTCCACGGATATTAGTTGTTTATTGTTAAAGTTCGTAACCGTTTTTAGTTCAGAAAGATATTTATTACCAATTTCGGTATATTCAAAGTTCCATGTCATAAAATCCCTAAAATGAAGGTGCTGACTCATTTAGAAGATGAATTGATAAATACGAACACAATTTACATTCCGTTGTAGGATTGAGTATGGTTTAATTGACGCCTCGCTGAGTTCGGTCTTAAATTGGTGTAAATCCTCAAGGTACAGATCATGCCAACCGAGCGCCGGCTCTCGACGTGCCTCCTCCAATTACTTTAATTAAAACAATACCACCAGCGCTTCGTCGACTCACTGCGTCTGTTTCCCATTTCCTTTATTTAAATGCGAAAACGAGCCCGTAGCTCGCGCTCAGCATGCAAGGGGCTATTGACTGATCTATTTTCTATGCCCACTCCTGTGCACCACTGAGCACAATATGAATCTTACGCCATACATCTTACACACGCAGTAACGTGAGATTAATTTAATGGGATACGGTAGCGCGGTTAGCCGTTTGTTAGAGCGGCTTATGAACTACAATTTGGCACCGATTGGAGTGATTCACTCGCAAATTTTGCGGGAGTCATTTATACAGATCGTGTCTCGGGCTCCTAAGTGAGTGGCTCGAGAATCGATTAGGAAGTCGGGTTGATTCAACGACTTCGAAGCTAGTAATTTACTCTCGAGTTGGCTGAAGGCGACACCTGTCGGGCGAAGTGACGGCTGATAATGCGACGCGAGCACCATTCGAGCGCAGTCGAGTGCGAGGACGTGAATCCTGCTATCCGCCTTTCCTTGTAGCAAATACTCTGAGACTCGTTAAGCTTAAAAAGAAAACAATTTAGATAGGAGTTTTCCTTAATAGCGCTTGCCAGGAGCAAGTTTCATTTGTCTATCTATTTGTACCTATATACAACTGTTAATGTCAGAGAAGTAAGTCGAAGAAGTAACGAAGGCCAATAAATGCGTCTAGAGTAGTTAAAAGCCACGTTTATAAAGTAACTTCTGGCTGGCGGGGTTATATAAAGCTGCTAAAGCCTAGCATCATCTGCGGGATTACAGTTTACATGAGGTCGGGAACGTCGCAAGGCGGTACGACACAGCACATCTCCGGACGGGAGGCAACTTTACCAACTTTCTTAAGGGCGGTTAGCGAAGTTTGACGTAAACGCGCTCTCAGTAAGCCCGGGGATTCGATACTCGGCAACAAACTAACAACGTCCAATATACGTGGCTTCAAAAATATTTGATCGTAC
>DWMR01000475.1:0-12409 GCA_018245355.1 Dalla costala
CTCTCGCTTGCACATGGAACGCCTCAGAGCGAGGTAACGCATACGTCATCTTTTTTGGTGCGTGCACCCAGCTCCATTAAATTATAAGACGTTATCACGTCAAAAAAGTATTAGTTTAGTTTAGTGTAGTAGTAGTAGACTCGTCAGAAATGGTCGCGGTGGCAGTCACGCTCGCGATAGCGGAGCGGACGCTGGAAGCAGCGGGCGGCGTGCGTCACCGGCGTCCAGCGGAGCGCCGCCGCGGCGCCGCCCCCCGTCGCCCGTCATCGCTCCTATTGCTCGTATTAAGCCACTTAGCTCAATCATGATTAATGTTTCACCGAACGCGACCCCCGGCAAATAGAAAAGTTATTTACTCGAACCCGTAATTAGGCATTCACGACGAGTCGCGCGCGCCGCGGGACGCGCCTCTGACGCCGGCTAGACCGACAGTCTGCTCGATGCTTCCAGCTGTTTCACTTCTGTCATTTGTCGTGTATTCTCAATTAACTATTGACGGATATAATATAATTAACCTATTAATTTGTGAATGTAATTTGGTGTCATGAGTAAATTAATATACCTAAATCTTAATTATTTGGATTTTGATAATTTGGCTTTTTTTATTTTTATGTATGATGCTTTATGCTTGGTGCTTAACTATATAGGTACTTCAATATAGGACTGCGCTATATAATTTTTTAGCGAAACCATGTTCCATTACAATAATCACCATTTCATATTGGTAAACATGTAGTTCGATGTAATAAAAGCGAGTTCATATGTTGTTATAAGTATGTAGGTATACGTTGAAGTCAATTTTCCTACTTACTGATACTGACCGACATTCCAATGACGTAAATATTTTAAAATTGATACTAATACGGTGTACGCAGAACTGATCATAGACGGCAACGAATTTGACACCGTTCAATTTACTTGTAGGCTTATTTTTTGGGTAGATTCATTCCATAGAGATATGATATTTGATTGTAACCTTTATATGATGTGACTGTATGCCCGTTTTCTATTCTCATCACAGTAAAAACTCCCCCTTGATAATGGTTATTGGACTAACTAAGAATGGTTATTGGACTTGTTCTTAGATAAAATAGGTCAAAGTATAATTACTTATTAGTCTTTAGGTAAGGTATTTGGCGTGCTTATTGCCATGTCGAACAGGAGAAAAACAAATCACAAAAAAAATCTTTTAATTTCGATCGTCGGTAAACAATATTACGTTAATTTAAAAATGATCTGAGCTTTCACGATATTGATATGCTTACAGTGTTCAATTTGCCTAAAGGTACAATAACAAAGTCAGGCCAGAAGAATATTTACGAATACAGATACATGAATATTTTCTTGTCCCTATCCGCCAGGTATACCTACATAAAGACTTGTTTCACCAGTGACAGACGTTAAAAAGAGGAGGCATTAAAACCTACACGCTTCTCTGTTAGAATAATTGAACTCAATTAATGGTCAATAGATGAATTTATTGTTATTTATATTTATAGTTTCACTCAATTTGATATCGCTGTATCGGCTAACTTAAAAACAATGATTAAATTATCAGCTACTGACGGGTGTGGATCGACCCTTATTGGCTCTCCAAAATTGTTTTTGTAGGGAATTTAACTTATCTTGGAAAATACCATTTTACTTTTCATTCTGTGAAGTAGTATCAGTTTCTATTTAAAGGTGCTTCAAACATAATACCTACCTACGTAAGCTTCTTTCCGCGCCCTCTCAATGCTAATTAGTAGAAAAATGTCTATCAGAGAAAAACAAAGGGATTTATTTTATTTTATTACGGCTTAGAAGAAAAAGGGTTCCGTAAAATAGAAGAGCTAATGTTTTTGTTTACTTTTTACACTTTTTGTTATGTCTTTTACCAAAATCCTAAGATTATTTAAAGATTTTAATGTAATGGCCGTTGTGCACTTAGAACCTACAAAACAGATCTGATACTGGGAACTTAAGACTGATCCTGATCTTTTTTCCGTTATAATACGTCGGTATTATACACGTACTATACTCAATTTTTTCTAAAGATATATTCTCTTTAGAAAAAATTGAGTATCACTCTGCGCATAGGTAAATAGATACACATACTGCAGAAAAATCCATTTTGGACAAGATTAGACAGACGGACGACGTAGCGACAACAATGGGGTTCCACTTTACCCTCAGGGTACGGAGCCCTAAAAACTAAGTAAATATAAACATTTCAAGACAATTCTTTTAGAGAATACATTTTGTTTATTTAATTCTTTTGAAGGAGTTACCATCGCCTTAGGAAGTATTGATAATTACGTTCGTGGAAAAACAAAAGATTCTTTTTGTAAACAGTATCTATTTAAGGCTTTTAGCGTTGGTTCACTAGGTGGTACAACCTGTATACGGTTCGCCCGAGGCAATACCACCGCCACACCTATTTCTGCCATCAAATAATACATTTGCAACAATCGCGTTTCGGTCGGAAAGGTTTACCAGGTGGTAGAACCAGTCCTTAGTACCTGAGTTCGCCCGGGGCGATACCACCGCCGCACGTGATTCCACCGTCAAATAATTGTTTTTTAACTATTGTGTTTCGGTCGGAAGTGTGCGGATGCCGGTTACACTTATACGAGAGGTGACCACTGCAGTCCTCAGGGATAGCAACGCATTTGTGACCAGCTTTGAATAGGACAAATATTAACTTACAAACTGGGATTACTAATACTCACTAACAGGATTAACGTACACTAATAGTCCTTACTCCTACAGTCCTATTACGAACAAATACTAAACAACTAATATTCCTATTAACACCTAACACTGACAGGACTAACTAACTAACAGCCCCTTGCAGTTCTATTCGAACTTTGTCACATAAGTCTATGGGCGGCAGTGGTTGGTGGGCATGCTCGTTTGCTATTTCTTATCACATAAAAAAAATATAACCCTAACGAACAAAAGAGGCACCTGATATTAAGTGATCCTATGGATAGTCGCAACACGGGAGGAGTTGCCGGCCCTGAAGGAGAGCTCTTTTTGTGCCATTTTGGAAGAGCCTATGTCATGGTTCACTAAGAAAACCTCGGACGGAAGCTCATCCCACAGTTTAAGTGTGCGCGGCAGAAAAGTTTGCGCAAACCGTATCTTATGTATTTCTGCCTTACTCCTGGACTCTACAAGTATCTCTAACTTGCGTAGGTACCTACTCTACCACTGTGAGATTAAGCGGAGAGGAGCAAAGGAAACGTCCTTGCACTACTGCATACGTAGTTTCGCCAAATCTAGCGCCTAGCTGGTGGATTAGTTGATTAGCATTTTACATTGGAAACACTACAGAACCGTTAATAAATAATGTTATACGCACATGGGAAAATATTTCTTTCGTTGTTGCCTTGGAGGTTGCGGCAACATGAACAGGCATATCTGGGACTCATAAGATTCTGGGGGGGAAGGCGGTGGCGGAGCCATTAACTGCGATAGCGGCTTCAAGCGGAGAGCTTGGATTTCTTCTTCAAGCGCCTATAATTGATATAGAAAGTAATTTCTGAAATGCTTCCTGGTCGTATAGGTTGGAAGGCATTGCTAGGTTGATAAAATAATAATGAAATAAATACCAAAAAGTACTTTTACCTTAATATGTTGGATTTGTTGTGCTCTCACAATTCGCAATCGTACAACATCCCTTTGATATTGTTCTGGATCGTATGCACCTGCTGTTTTGGATGGATCTTTTGGCGCCTACAAATTTAAAAGCATACTGAAACATATATTTTCTGAAAATATATTGAAGCGGAGCTTGATGTCCTTGCTTTTGTTAAGCCATAGTAGTTAATCTTTGAAGCAGTATTCTGTTTAAATTGTCTTTGTACCTTTTGTGGAAGAACATCAGCTTGCAACGCCGCCGCTAGTCGTAGTCTATTAGAATAGCGATCTAGAACGCTTAGATACTTTTTTTCCAGTTCACTGTGACGTTCCTATTAAATTGAAGTTAAATATACATTATCATATTATATGAATTTTTATTTGACATTAGTTAGTTAATATTCAGTTTTTTTATTTATTTTTAAGCCAAATATTGCTAGTAAGTTTGAAACCATTTCTTGGAGCCGCTAGATTGTATTGAAATGAGTACCACTATAAATGAGTGGTAATTTCGACAATTGGAAAATCACAGAAGATACGCATTTGTTCACACAAATGCGTGCCTCCCCAGACTCCATTGACCACCGAGCATGAAATACAATCCGAGCTACTCTAATATTGCCAAGTCGTAAATGCAAAAGGTCATCTATACAGGAACCCTTACCCGCCACTCTCTAAGCTGAGCTAGAAGCTGTGGAACAACGTGTTGGGCGGCAGTGAACTTGTGCCTCCGAGCCATTTGCCGCAGCAGATCATCTAATGTCTTATCTACGCGACGCGGTCGGCCCAGCTTGCGAGTCAGTACATCTCTCATTTGAGCCCGAAGCTCTTGAGCCCTTGCTTCCATCGCTTTGAGGTCGACGTTCATTCGAAAAAGATGGGTGCGGTTTACTCTGAATATTACACGTAAAATAAATAAACTGCTATGTGAATACGTTAATCTTCTTATGTTGCTTGAGTGGACTTTGGCAGCCCATTGAGAAGCTTAGGCTGCAAGTCCTGCATGGATTTTTTGTTGTCACCAATTTATTGTTAAAAATGTTCTTAGTATCTCTAAGCTAGGCAAGATAGAACCGGTATTTGCATAAAAACGGTTCTAAAATCTAAGATTTTACATTTTGGGTGGACATATTTCTACTTCTTCCTCTAACTATCTTACTTCTGTCTCTGTTTCTGCTGTTTTATCTCGTCCTGTATTTCGAGCACCCGTCGCCGCAGTTTCATCAACATCTTCTCCGGGAACACTACCGTCTGGGATAGACCTTGAGAGCCTGTACACCCACGTATAGCAGATGCCCTGATCTGGTCGTATCGCAGTATGACCACTTGATCCACTTCGTTCATGCAACTTTGTTTCTCCATCTAATACATTGGGGATATTCTTGTTGTAAATGTAGTTTTTTAAATATTTCACTCGTATTTGATTTAATTATATAATCGCTCCCTAATTTTATTACTGTTTTGACTTCTGCGATACCCCGGATATATTCCGGGATATCCTGCGAACATGGGTGCAGTTGCACAGTTACATGCAGTTAGTTTTTGATGGTTGTAGACTTTAAATCGCGTATAAACATTGACTTACAATTTTAATTTCGGAAATTATTATTTTATAACAATAGAGAATAACTTGCAAAACTACGCACTTATGTAGTTAAAATATTATTTCACCATAAACTCGCGTAGTTCATTTTTTCTTTGCTCCAGTTGTATAGAAAACTTGCGTTTCACTTTATTATGCGCATCGATGTCTTTGCGTAAAAGATCCACAAGGTGATCTTTTTCCAGCATGTTTTGTTCATGCTTATGCCTGCACATGAATAAAGTGTTTGTAAAAGTAAATGGGAAATATAAAAATAAATCATCGGATGTCATTAACTTACTACGTTACTTTACTACTTAATACTTCTAACTCTCTGCTTTCTTCTTACTTAATTCTTTCCTTACTGCTTAAAAACCATTGTTATGTTTCTCAATATCTGAGTCAGAATTATTTCCTAATATTTATCTCTACATACCTAGTATTTCTAAGATCATAAGTCTTGTTATAAATATCAACATCACAACCCTCCGGACAAATGTTAGGATCTAAACGGATGGGTCCAATGTCACGACTGTCAATGCTACCTTCTTCTTCTTCCTCGCTACTTGAAGATGAGGACTCAGATTCCGATGATTCTGGAAATTCGATCTTTCATTAAATTACATTGAGTTCATTAATATCGTAACATTTCTTCATTATTTTTTAGGGTCCACCACAGTCATCAATAAACATTAATCTCACGTTTGTAATGTCACTTGTGAGATGGTGGCTAATAAATCATTACATGTATTCTTGATGCCATCATTATCCTTATCAATAAATGATGTTAAATTTTTAAAATTTTTAAATTTAGTTTTTTTGTTTCATTATTTACCATCTTCGTCGCGGTCACGTGGTGGACGGTACTTTTTCTTGAATATTCTACGCAAAAAGTCGGCAAACTTGTTGTCTTGGACAAGTTTCTTGAACTGCCTCTGGAGATCCTGACACGAATGATCCAATTCTTCCTTCTCGTTTTGATGGTCTACAATTCTCTGCTCACAATCCGAAATCTGTTCTTGTACACCGCGCACCTAGGATTAAAAATGCAAAACGAACTTACTTTTTCTATTAACGTAACCATAATCTGCTTTTAGTCAATACGTTATTGATTTCGCCCGTTGATTCCTCTAAGCATAATTTTTATTACTGCTATCAATATGATATATTGTTACCTGCATCAATTTAGCGTACACCCTCTCTGCAAGTCGATCTTCATGAGCCTCAAAACGATTAAGCACATTCATTTCTCTGTGCAGCTGATACAGATGTAATTCAAGCATCTGGTTTTTCTCCTATGGAATAATAGAAAAATTATAAAATGTTTTAACTATGTTAAGTATACTTATATTATGTTTTATTTAATGAAAATTAGATCGCAATGGGCATACATATCCTTCACTGTCTATAATAATAAAATTGGTAAAAGAAGAAGCCGAACCATGCCTCCTGACAATGTGGCATAACGATACGCAATCGGTGTCAAATTCAAATAATCGTCACTGTCTGTATGTCTAAACTATGTTTTCTCATTTTATGTGTATTTTACTTGTAATTTAAAAAAAAGTAGGTGCACCTGAACTCGTATGCGTTCTCGTTGCAGTTGCCTCAAACGAGAATCGAACTTTTGTACAGAGACCTTCGCGTCCGCAAGCAACATGTCTTGTTCATAAAGATGTCTGTGAATTAAGAAATTAATTGAACATAATATTTCTAACCTAAGTTTAGTATTATGCATATTAAATAAAATTAAGGTAAGCAATGACTAAAAGGTAAGATCATATGATTTACCTCTCAATCCGTCTTTCTCTAATTTCAATCTCAATAGCCGACGGTTCTTGGTCAGGTTTCGCTTTCAGAAGCTCCCAGGAGGCGGCTAATGGATGACTATCTGAAAAACCCAAAAATAATATCTTAATTACGTAAATCAAACTCACATCGCAACGCAGCATATTCGCAGATGACGGAAGAAGAATCCAAATTGGAGATTCAACGAACCTGGTATGGGTACAAATCTGGCGACTCGTGGCTGAAGAATTCTTGCTTGCGGTACCATGGTGGACTTCTTGCGATCTTGTGTCTTTTTAGACATGGTACTTCTAGGTATAATGTAGGACACTACTGGTTTAATCTAAAATATGGTTCAAAATAAAAAGATTATCAAATTAAAAAATAAAACTTCCGTCCAAAATCCTTTGTACAAGGTTTAATTATGTATTGTTTTGAAAGGGTCTTATTTATTTTTATTATGCGTTATTAGCTGTTTTTTAAATATCGCCTACCTCTAGATTCTTCTCCGGAAATTCAAGATCATCATCAATTTCCGGGACTAATGGTGGTTGCTTAACCATCTTCTGCGGTATTTCTATGCGTATCTCTGATAACCTTTCGCCAATTCGCTTCATCTGAGCGACCAACTGTACCTTGTGCTCACGTAGTTTAAGCACTTTCTCGTTAAACTTATGTTTGTTGTCATAGATCTGTGAATTGGAATTTAGACTTAAGCAATGTGTTGTTTCTTTTTGTGTTGTTTAGCTTTATTAATTGTTGTTATGTGGTTTAATGGAGTTCTTGTATCCACACAGAATTCATTTCGGAGACTCAAGACATTTCGGTCTGCTTTATCCGATTGCTAGAAAGACCGTTCACCAACTTTTGTAAAGTCAAGTCGGGAAACTTTAGGAATCTAGAATCCTAACTTCAGAAAAATATCCTTTACTAACAGTTTAGTAAAGGTCTTTTACATTCTATACGGCCAATTTTCAATTCATGTACCTCTTTTCTTGAAAGGCAAACTCGTAGTTGCGTATTGTGCCCAGGTGGTGCTACGTAGTCAGGTTGAGTTTTGAGCAAGCGATTACCGATACTCATCTCCGCTTCTTTCAATGCTTCTGCGGCGCCCGGTGGCATAGCATTCGGGTCTGGTTTTCGGGAGAGATGCTCTTGCCACTAGTAACGATACAATTTAGTGAACCAAGTGGTCGAAAAATGATTTTCGACGAAAAAATTAAATAAAATGAAATTACGAAATTAGAACGAACGAAATTGTTCAAACAGGTTTCTAGGTATGCGTATGGGCATGTAAAGCAGCAAGTTACTTCAGTGGTTTCATCTTTTTGGTGTGGTCAACCAGAGAGAACCTAAACCACTCTGTTTAGGTTCTTTTTCGCTGATCTCTATGGTGAACTTCCGATACTAGGGTTGGCCTCTAACCCCTCAACGAATCTGCACTCGAGCAGCGTTACGATTTCTCTCCATGCCTCCTCAGTTGTGAGGAGAGACCCTGCAGTGGGCCGCTAATAGGTTGTAGCCAGCACAAGATTGAGTTGACAATATCGCTGCAAATAATATAAGACTACCTCAATAAATTGCACGTGGTGTCGATTCAGTCGTTGATGATAATTCCGAAGCGCTTTTTTCAATGGATGTGGAGGGTTGGGAGGTAAGCCGAGCAAAAAGGATGCAACGCGCGGTGGCCCGAACGTCGTCTTCTTAGCTGCGGCCCGTCGAGCTGATGATTCTTGTCGCCTGTTTACAAAGCAATGTTAAACTACAAGGCCTTCTAAAAATAATAATTTTTTTTTTCGCTCACTTTTTTTAAATTATTTTTTTTTTTTTTTCTATAGTGCTAATTAAGTTTTTATAAACTTTTTTGCTTATTTATTTTATTTATATTACCATATTTATGGGGAAGACACTGCCTTATACAAAACAGTGCAAACTAAAGTAGAAGGTAAGGATTCCATAAAAGATGATCATCATATTATGATCTGTACCAACTCAAATTTTTTTTGGGAATACAGATTTTTGTACTTATTACTTAGTATAATTATCGAAAAAGTTAAAAAAAAAAACACTGCTTTAAATCTGATTTAATAAAATAATAAGCAAGTCGTACTTACTTTAGTTCTGCATCAGCTAATTCCAATAAATTCATATTTCTAAAGGCAGCATGTAAAATTTTCCGGTAGTTAAAATATTGTTTAAATTATTGGGTCTTCTTAGAATTTTTGCATAGTTACATTTAACATACCTTCCACGTAGGGCGGCTTCAGCCATTTTTTGGTAAACCTCTTGTAACTGATTTTCAAAATCTTTCGAAAGATTTTTTTGTCTAAATGGTCTTATTGTTACTCCTGGGTCCCTGTTAGTTACAGACATATTTTAGATGCAAATATAGGTATATAGAAAGATAGGGCATTTAAAGTGATAAATTTTATATACAATATTAATATAATATTTACATCAGATTTACTTGATGCAGCAGCAGCATATGATTGTAATTTTACTGCTAATATTTAAGTAAGCTAATTATTAATTACCTGATAGCCCTTAAAGTGAATGGAAACACGTCTAGCTGTATTATATTTCTTGAATGCATTTTGTGAAGAGCTAAGTCTGATGCTTCCAACTGATGCGCTAACTTGCGTTTCGTTAATGCCTTGGCGTCATCTAATTCTTTCTCCTGGACTTGTAACGGTCGAGGGTCAAGAGTAACATCAATTTGTTGGGAGAAAGGTAGAGCGCGATTTCTAGTAATTAACATTGAACAAATAACACATGTATACAAGATAATTCACATAATTTTTGATATTTACCACCAGATTAGGATTTTCCCGTGGCACATTATCTCCTACTCTACCCTTGAAAAAGGTATCCTATTTCTAGGTTTCGAGCTATCTTAATACCAAATTACTTAAGACTCATGCTTCAATAACTCTACCAAATCATTAAAATTAACCTTGAAAAGAAGACATCGAAACGTGGAATAAGTGAAATTATGTCGGACCTAATCGTCGTTTTAAATAAGCATCTGTTAAAAGTATAAAATGTAATAAGTAGTTAGTACCAAACCAAGCCTCAATGATTAACATTTTTCGTGTAATGCTGCCAAAGGCTGCTAATATTAATTATCCAGACTATAATTTTGTAATTTATGCCCACATCATGACACCTAGTTAAGAAATGATTATATTTACGCTTTGATTAGTTTGCTATATTCGACGGTCAATTCCGCCAACTGATCACGAACTCTTTTCTTGTGTGCGTTTGCAATAGCCATCATCTTGTCATATTCTTCCTTTTGTTTGAGTTCCTCATGGGACATTAGTTCTCCGTCTAAAGTACTTGGCTCTCGAACTTTTTCTACTTTCTGAAAAATACATTATTTATCTACTCTTTATATCTAAAACATTATGAATTACCATGTTCTTGCATACCTACATCTTGACAGTTATTTGGCTTACCGGCAGTTCTAAATGGGAAGGTATAAGAGGTTTTGCTATTAACGGTTCGGAAAAGTTGATTTCGTATGAGAAAATGTTCCCATCGGCGCCACTAGTGTAGAGCCGTCTGTGAACGACAATATCAGTATTTAATCATTTCTTCGCGAATACACACACAACAAACATTTTACTTATGAAGTCATTGGAATTATTGTACAAAAGCAATAGGAATCCCATAAATAATATGTCTTGCTTCATACTTATTGAGGATCGTGAGGATTAGGTATATTTACTACCTACACGATACTTACTTTCCATCGGAGCTGAACTCAATACCGGTAATAGCACCAGTATATCGGTCGTGCATGGGGAGGTAATAGTTATCCAGAAAATCCAAGCGTGGTGTGGGCTGCGTCTGGGTTACAAAATAAAACAATCAAATATTTCGCCATCAATTTAACAATTGATTTGATACCTACTTCATGCAAAGATACACTAAATATTTTCATAGGTTTTACAAGGTAATTAGTATTCATTGAGAAATATTGGATGATCAATGATAAGTAGCCGAGTGGTAAACGAACGAATAAGTACCAGCACGCACTGATTTACATAAATATTATAATACCTCTTGTGTCGATGGCATAAGCTTAAGTATTCATTATGCTTGTGTATTTACATATTTAAGTGTGCATATACTTAACATTTATATATTGCAAAATTGTGCACCTCAGTCCTCTAAGTACTGCTTTACATCTACCTAAACATTGTCTTTTCATCTAAGACCGCCTTTTGATCAATATTATTACGTGTATCACATGTTATCACTGTTATGACTATTGTTGTTTGGTAGGCAATAATTTATATTTGTATTGTGTTTTATTTTTATTAATACCTATACAAACCTCTTCTTTAGCCAGACGTCTTCCTTTTAATTTTTTGAGTAGCTTCTGCTGGGCTAACATCCAAGTCATGTAGTGCTGGTCTTGTGTGTCTTCTTCTTCGGTTGGAATACGCACCACGCGAATATAGCCCGTATTGGTTCCAATGATGAGGTAACGACCGTCACAGCTGAAAAACATTACATAAGTAAATACTTACTCTGTGAAAGAGTACATAGTGTTATGTTGATTTTTGATATCTATTGGGTATCATTAACAACTGAACACGGGTCTCTTCTGAGAGTGAGAAGGATTAAAGCCATACTCTACCAAGCTGGTTAAGTGGCAGACTTTGCATCTTTGTGAACATTATCACTTCTAGTATACTATTATGACCTCGAACAATAGTCATATTACGAAACGACTAATTATGCTACGGTGTTTCAAGGCCTAGTGTGACCAATTGTCACATGGAGTCATATAAATAATATAGAAATAGCTGTAAAACAAGTCTCAAACACACACACATACATTGTGACCCGGAAGAGTGAGGCCACCTGCCACAAACATACTTATTATGTTTCTTAGGCGGACCCGGCCACGGTTTACTTGTATTTCGTATTTAGTAAGAGAAATAAATATTTTTGTACTTTGTATACAAGAAACATACAAAAACATACACAAACTTGAGTGTAGTAATATCGTCGCACCACGCCCCAGGAAAGGGCCCATACTTGAAGATTTTGTTCTGACCCGGCACCACCAGGAGAAGAGCTCCAGTGCCCCGCTGCACCACCCAAACGCCTTCTTCGCAGTATTCCGCCCACGTGATTGTCGTGCCCAGCATGCTGTCGCTTTCCACTGTCATTGACAATCTACTATTTAAAGCACAATCTGATTGTCTGATGAAGAAGAGTAGGTTTATTTGAAGGTAACAAAACCCCTTAATAGTGCTACTGATACTTTTGATTTTGATAGGGATTGATTTGATTTTGACGACTCCGTGACGCGTTGGTTAGTGACCCTGACTGGCGAACTGTGGGTCCCAGGTTCGATCTCCAGCCGAAGCAATCATTTTATTTGGCAGATAAAATGTT
>DWMR01000476.1:0-12406 GCA_018245355.1 Dalla costala
TTTGCATACAAATTATGCCCGCACACGCTACGGGAAAACGATAGCCAGACCATACGTCAAACTCATAGTACGCCTACAGACCATGCCGCCGATATAAGTAGAAAAGTAGGTAAATTAGGCACATTAGATGTATTTCAGATGGCAACAATATGGTGACGTAGGGCTGATCTCATAAAAACAGAAAGCAGTCGAGGGGAACGTCTCAAGTCCTCAACATCTACCTCGTGTTTGGGCTCTTGATTCGTCTTGACGAGATGCAATCAATATCAAAGTGTTGTTGGCGCGTAAAAGTGATTGGGGTTGGTAGAGGTAAAAAAAGAAATATGTGGATGTATTATGGCACGCCTCTGAATCCTCTTATAGAGTGATTTTTTGCCTACACTAGTGACTTCCGCGCGCTTGCCGTTTACTGACGTGCCTAAGTCGCAAAAGGCCGCATGCGAGTAAAGGCCCGCCAACAATACACGACCTGTGTAACTCCAACAGTAGGATAAATTGGATAGTTAGGCTTAACATATAACGAGAAAGGAACCTCGCTTGGCGGAGTTCTGTCGACCATCATTCAAGAAGTCCGATTTAATGTTATGAATTATTTTATGTAATGGACAGTTGGTGTTGGCCCTACTGGGCTTTACAGCGTCACCGAATTTCTTGCGCTGGAAGAACTCAACCACACTTAACGGGAGGATGAATGGCTGCGACCCGGAGCAACTTCTATAAAAGTATCACGGCGGTGGCGTGGTTCCCTTTCCCTTGTGAGGTATTGGGAATGCGACGTTTTCGCTCGGGCAGCAGAGTTGTGTTGTGGCATTTAGGTCGTCTTCAGCAGTTCAAGAGTCTTCCTCTGACGAGTCCGAGGTACCCTGCCTTAGAAGCTCCCGAGGGGGTGGCGGCCTTCAGGTGGACGCACGATTCCCCGAAGATGATGAATGAGATCCGTTGTCGGTGAGGTCATACACGACATGCCACATTGGTAACGTACTCTTTTAGTTTTAAAGTGATGCTTGACTCTGTGCTGGTAGGCACATTATGATGAGTTGTAAGGAGGTTTATAGTCTGGCTTTATAACCGAAAAAACTTAACTATCAGCTGTCATGTCCGTTTGGTTCTTTCTTCCTTCCTGCCTGCCTGTTTGCCGTGCCCTTTGGTTTTAATTGCCGTTTACTTTGCTTTGAAAGCCGCAGCCACCAATAAAATTGACTTGACGTTGACGCCTTCTTTTTTTTCCTTGTTCGCGTTCGATGTTTATTTTATATAATATAGTCTGTGATCGTTGTCTTTCTACCTAGTCTGTGGTGTGTTGTCGTTGTCGTTGCTTCTTTGAATAAAAGGCTGGACTTTCAGGATTTCTAAATCTTAGATCACAATAAAGTCCATTACAGCGGTGATAATAATATAAACCTACAGGATTCGCTTTCTGATTTATAAAAATGTCTTCGTACAAAGTTAGTACACTCACACAAAGCTAGTACATACTTAGGACTCCATAGATTTCAAATAAGCAGACCTTTTGTATGAAATATATGATGTATTCTGTGTTTAGTTTCATATCTATTGCTTAAACTAGGCACTTTAGGTGAGCAGTGAATTAAATAGGATAAACTTAAAACACAAGATATTCTTCTTTTAACCAAGCAACACAGGCAGCATGGTGGAGCATCCTAGACCTGCTCAGTTGTGGACAGATCTGTGCCTTGCAATGGGCTGCTAATCGATTCTAGCTTAGCCCATTCCTGTTCATAAAGAGTAATTGTTTATGTTGCAGTGTAATGCTGTATAGCAATAGGTGAATTTATAATGTGTTGAACCTTAATTCTAGCCCATTGACTCAAAAAGAGAAGAATTCAGACGTTACTTGGAGAGAGCTGGGGTAATGGACGCCCTTACAAAGGTCTTAGTTAGCCTGTATGAAGAGCCTGATAAGCCTGAAGATGCTTTGGAGTATGTGCGCAAACACTTGGGCACAGACGGGGGGGATGATGAGCTGGAAGCTGCAAGGGCAAGGATAGCCGAACTTGAAGCTGAAAATGCCCTCTTGAAAGGTGAAACAGCCCCTACAGAAGGATAAAATTATCAGGACAAAATCATTACTTTGATCTCTACAATGATCTCAAATAGAAGTATATTCTTGTTGATTCTAAAGATATATTAATATATAAATATATAACTAATTACTTTAGTGTTACATACCAGAGATTAATAATTTGGTTATTAATTAAGTTTAGTTTATGTGTAGAGTACTTACACAATTAAATTTTAGTTCAAGTTATTAACTACTATTTTTTTAACAGATATCCTACAAGATATCTGTTACCAACCTATCTTAATTTTGTTGGACGTTTTAAACCTGAAGATACTATTAGATAAATCTAAATGAATCTTGTTGATTACCACCATTATTATATCAAAGTTCAACATCAATGCAATACTACAGATTAGATAAATAGATAATCTAGTGTCATGGAATTAACAAGTACTTACATACGACAGGAATGTGCATTCCACCATAAAATTGGGCAGATAGCTTCCAAGACGGGAGTGGTTGTGTCCTGCCCTAAGAAGGAGACCATGGCATAAGCCTTATGCCATAAGGGATCAATAAATACATTGCAGTCATTTTATATTAACTTTTTATACCAGGTTAAAGAACTGTATCTGATCCGCCTAAGGCGGTACCACTGCCACACCCATTTCTGCTGTGGAATAATAAATTGTGTTCCAATGGGAAAGGTGTGGATGCCGGTTACACTTATACAGGTGACCAGCTTAGTCCTCTGGAATAGCAAACACATCTGTGAATTCCAACATTGACAATGTTGCTGTACAAGAGACTAGGTGTTAGTTATTCCAGTCAGTATTCGGTGTTATTAGGAATATTTGTTGGTTAGTACTGCCATCTGGATGGAATAGAAGTGTTTGTCTCCTAACAATTAACAGACAGATTGTCGATGTCAGGGTGGACTAGGAAGTCTACTTTGAATCACTAGATTTGTCATCTTTCTGTAATTTTTATTGTTGCCTTACTATCTCACTGCACTAAGAGATATTATTATGCAATGAGGAAAGTGAATATTAGCAAATCTAGAAAATTCTGATGAATTTATTTTATTACTACTTATTATATACTGAAATAGGTATTGCCAATACGGCAATGTGAAAATAATACCTTTTAAAAAATGGTTCCTAAAATAGTTCCTAAAATACTCCTGATTTCAGCATGGTTTTATTACCCACATTCCTTGTTACATGGTCCTTATAGTTCAAAATTTATTTTTACTGTCGGATTTTAGCTGGTTTGATTCCTGGGTGTGACAAGCATATTTTCCAAAAAGTTTTGTTTCTTTTTTAAAATAAAGGAATATGAAAAATTAAAATTAAAAGACCAGTTATTCTATGATTAATATATTTCTGATCACAGGAGCATATTAAACATGATCACCTATTTGGAACATAAATTATTTTAAGCTAAGTATGGCTTATTGATTTGAAGTTTGCTTAAACTGCAGCATTGATGAGTTCCGTGTATTTCTTCACTTTGCTGGCAACACTCATGTCTACATACTTGTCACCGATTGATACAACCATGCCTCCAATCAGGGCAGGGTCAACTTTGGCAGTAAGTTGAAGAGTCTCATTGCCCTTCAGGAATTTCTGGAAAATAATCAGTAAACATCACAACTCTTGTATGAAACCAACTCACCATCACTTAAAAATACTAGACTATTTTGTTTGAGAGAACTGGCAATACTAAAAACCATAAAATAATGATTTATGCTCACAAACACGTAACAAACTCACATTTATTTTATGTTAGTTGTTCATTGTCTAAATGAACATTATTTACTTTGGTTATAATATATTATAGTAGTTTAAACATTATTTGATTTTTGGATAGCAATAAATTCACACAAGGATGTATGAGGTGAGGTGTTTGTAATACATAACTAAGTTTAAGCAACACTATAATATTACTTTGAGCGCAGCTTCCAGATTCTGCCTTTGAGCCTGATCAAGGGGCTTGGCAGTTACAACTTCACAAGTTACTTCTCCACGGTGGGCAGCCATCATGATCTTGAAAGCATTAATTACAGCTTCCAGTTTTCCCAAGCGGCCATTCTCAGCCATGAGACAGAGTAAATTGCCCGTGGTGGGAGACATGCTGGTCTGAAATAAATTAAAATATTATTGTTTACTCATGCATCAAATAGTTATTGGACAAATATTACTATTATAGCGATAACATGTCAAGTAGGGAAGTAGGTACCTAAACTGCCACTTGCACCCACTTAAATTAAAGACATTTTTAATACCAATCATTTAAAAAGAAATGGTTTCATAAAAGTGCTATAAGAGCTTCATCAAAAAACTAAATTTTATATGACTAGATAGACCTCACCTTAGACGATACTAATTTAAGAGCATCAGCTTTCAGGGTCCTCTTTAGCGTAGGGTTAACAATGAACTCTTTTACTTTGGCGTCGGTTTTCATCAGTTGTTGGAATTGAGACAGCTCTTTTTCAACCGCATCGAGCGATTTGCTTTTGCTGGCTGCTGAGTACAGCGCTGATGCATATCTGCCTTCCAGACCGAAAACTTGTACTGGAGGTTTCACAAGCTGAGATGCAGCACATGAAGTGCTCAACGAGCGCACCTGTAATGTTACGTAATGGTTTATTATTTATTCGTCTGAGACACTATTTAACATTTAAACGATATGCGTATTGTAATTTACCAGCATATTTGTCTTCATCAGAGACATAATGTTCTATTGTGGGTTAGATCCTGATGAAGAAAAGAAATAGTAATTCAGTTCAGTCAGAACAGAAACAGAAACCGCAACCTTGGTTTCTTTTCCTCTCACCACAGACAACAGACAGTATAGTGACTCGCACTGACATTGGTCTGACGTCGCACACAATGACAGTACCAGGCATAGATTAAATTTCTCTTTCAAATGGACAATGTGTTGCTTTTGGCCCCTACCTATGGGCCAAAACAAAATATGGTAAGACTATAGAGCAAAACAGAGCTTCGCTTCCAGACTCCAGACTTAGTTTTATTATTGTTTATTCTATGCCCGCGTTTTCAGAATGGCAACATGCGAAACTCATCAAAACTGATTAAAAAAAAGAGCGCGGCGCGGCAACTCGGCAAGTTCCTCTACCTCTATTCTATAAATTATTATACTTTTTGGGCGCAAGCAAGCACGGCGAGCCACGCTACAGAGTTGCAATTACAAAGCGCAATCTGTAATACTTATTATAATTGGCTTTATTGCTATTTATTAGCATACTGAGATCAAAATAAATGAAGTGTTGATCCTTTTATCTTCAATAATAGTCGACTATCAATATGGCTTCAAGTGAAGGCCGCGCTCAGTCAAACTTGCACCAGCAAGACTTAACCAAACTAGTGAGTATCTAGTTTTCAAATTATTGTGTTGTTTTAGTTATTGTAGATATATTAGACAGAGGTTATGAAAGAAAATGATACGTGTAAACATGATGAAACTTCTGTCGTGATGTCACATAACCTCAGTTTTTGCTGATACCCTAACAAACTATTAATACCTAGTGAAAGTTCTAATGTACAATACAGGTTTGCTGTATTTTTAGGATGTCACTAAGTTGTCTGCGTTGTCCCCCGAGGTTATCTCCAGACAAGCAACTATCAACATTGGTACCATCGGCCATGTAGCTCACGGAAAATCGACAGTCGTAAAAGCTATCTCCGGAGTCCAAACTGTCAGATTTAAAAATGAGCTCGAAAGAAACATTACAATTAAATTGGGTAAGTACTAGACAATGTATGAATTTCTAAATAATATTTAATGTTTCGCATAACAGCTCTGCGAAATATTTCTGTAGATGTTCACCCTAATTTACCATGATTGAAATTCTGTGGCCAGGTCCCATCACAATGATGAATAAAATAACCAAGATGTAATACAAAAATTTGAAAGAAAATATTAATATTATTAACATTGTTATTTTATTTCATAATTTATAATTTACACCTGTATGTTATCTAGAACCCAATAAAATGTTCGACATAATATCCCTATGGATACCGTTTAAGGATAAGGAATGTTGTTTACACATTTCTCAGTAATATATTGCTATTGTTTCTCTGACAAGAAATATTACTGAAATGTATATGTAATAATGTATAATGGCTGTAGGTCATTCTGAAAATAATTTATAATAATATATACTTATAATTAATTTGTAATATGCATAGGTTATTGGAAATTATGTTATTTGGAAAGTAATTAAGAGGAACTTTTTTATGAGTGAAGTAGTGTTTTAATAAAAATTCCATATTACATACACTAAGGTACTATGTTGTAGCAGTTATTGAATGTACAATTCAGAATTTATATAACCTCAAATCTAATTAATTATATATGTATATGGAATTTTTGTTAAGTCTTATTCTATTGCAAATACAGATACTTTGCAATATACCATGTGAATGGTTTCATACCACATTTATTTACATAAGTTTCAAAAGTTAATACTCTTGTTAATCAAATCACATGGTATGTTGCAGAGCGCCTGTCCGAATCAGTTGTAAGAATGTTCCATGAAAGAACAAACGAACGAGATGAACAAATGTTTTTTGAAAAATTTAGAAGACCTGTAAAACGGAAGTTGTCTATTGACTCCAATATAGACGAAGATGTACCTGTTGTCAAAAAAAAGAAACAACAAATCCAAGAGGCTGAGGAATACATTATAGAAAATATATTAGATTTTAAGTATGAAGGCGGCAGAGGATTATTTTACATAAAGTGGAAAGGCTGGCCCAGCAGTGCCAACACATGGGAGCCAATAGAACATCTTGACAACTGCCCTGATATAATGAAACAGTTCCTAGCAGATCAAGAACTTCAATATTGTAATGCATTAGAGAGACTGAAAGAAGAATTATCATTTGACAACTTGCTTAGCGAAGACAGTCTTAGTAAACGACTGCATGAAGTAGAAGAAAATGAAATACCAAAATTAAAGGAGAGTTTGATTATAAATTTGCTATGTATGATTCAAATGAGTGTGTGTGATGAATCTTATGCAATTGATCTTGTAGAAAAAACAAGAAATATTTTACAGTTATATGTGCTATCTCGAAAACGCTGTCGTCAATTAATGGCACTAAAAGATTGGGAGGATCATTTAAATGAAGTTGATAACAGTAAGAAACTTATAGTGGAAAATCTTGTTGACTTGGCAGGGCCACCTGAGAATTTTACTTATATAAATCAATCAATACCTGGTGCTGGTGTAGTAATTCCGAATGATCCACCAATAGGATGTGAATGTTCAGCTTGTAATTGTCGTTCTAAGTCTTGTTGTGGCATGCAAGGTGGCTTTTTTGCCTATACTTCAAATAAGAGGCTACGAGTAGCAGCGGGTACACCTATCTATGAATGTAATAAGGCTTGCAAATGCTCTTCCGATTGCTGCAACCGTGTAGTGCAGAAAGGCAGATCCATAAAACTTTCTATTTTCCGTACATCCAATGGGTGTGGTTGGGGGGTTAGAACTGAACAAAAAATAAAAATGGGGCAGTTTGTTTGTCAATATGTAGGGGAAGTAGTGACATTTGAAGAGGCAGAAAAGCGTGGACGAGAGTATGATGCTAATGGATTGACATATCTGTTTGATTTAGATTTTAACTCTGTTGAAAATCCTTATGTACTTGATGCAGCACATTTAGGCAATGTGTCACATTTCATTAATCACTCTTGTGGTCCTAACCTTGCTGTGTGGGCTGTATGGGCTGACTGTCTGGACCCCAATCTTCCAATGTTAGCCTTTTTTAGTACTTGTGACATAGAAGCTGGAGAAGAATTGAGCTTTGATTATTTGCAAAAGTCATCGGATGATAATGATGTGACTATGAATGCTCCTACAGTTAAGAAAGACGAAATCATAAAAGATGATAGTAGTATTCCAAGTGCTTTGGAAGCCAACATAACCTTTTCACCTGTATCACCCTTCAAATCACGTTTTGAATTACAACAGCAAAATATTGCTTTACTACGTAATCGTACAGAGTGTAAATGTGGTGCAATCAAATGTAGGAAATATTTGTTTTGAATGTAAGAAAACCTGATTAGATTTAAAAGAATATCTAAAGTTGGAGGCGGTGCTCAAATTTATTTAAATGAGTAGCAAATTCCTAATCCTCCTTATGTAATATATGGTGTTTATATTATCTATAAAAAATATACACATATAGTCTTTCTGAATGTGAAAGCGAATATTATTTTTTATAATTATATTATAATATAACCCTGGACTGGACAAACATATTTTTAAGGATGTTACATTCAGGTACTTGTGAATTGCATGCGATTTAAGATTAATTCACCAATAATTTTTTATAACCGACACAATAATGTTCTTAGATCATAATAAATAGTATTTTATATTCCGTTAACTGCTCTGCTTTATGTATGAGTGTATAAAAACATATTCAAAATTACCGTCCCATCCAACTTGCTATAAATATGTTGAGTAGCCTATTATCTGAGAATCTTTAATTGAACTGCAAAGAATAACATGTGCCTTTGCAAAGTTATAAATATTGTTGAAACTTTTTAATGTTATTTCTCAATGATATACTTTATACAAAACATTTGCATGCAGATGATTAGTGTAGTAAAATTACTTTAATTACTTCTTTCATAATGGTGTAAATGGTATATGGATGAAGTTTATTAAATTTTATTTAAGGTTTACATTGTTATTGACAGCAGTGATGTCTTATATAAAATATAAAGTAGCTAAGTAACCACTCGTCTACAAATATTTTTACTAAAGTTATTTTGTATGTGCAATGGTGTGATTTCAATTAGACCTCAACATTATGATACTGTTTTTAATTAAAAGTATTATAAATTGATCCAAGCAGTTACATAAATCCTGTTATAACTTATTTAGCAAATTTGACAATATTTACATGTATGTAAGTATTTTTGAAGTTATCAGAGCTGTTAGAAGACATGTTTATTGCATAATCATTTCTATTTGTATGTATTATAATATGTTAGTTTTATTTTTATTTTTTTATGTAATAAGTAAGGATTTTCTCCTTATAATAATGTAATGACATAAAATGGAAATATTTTATCAACATGCTTAAAAATCAGCGATTGTGTCGCCAACAGGAATTGTGTTCAAAGATGCATACTTACTCTTGAGAAGTCCGAAAATGAATTTTTATTGGAACTTACGCTATAGCAGAAATGTTGTTACCCAAAGTACAAGGTAAACAAAAAAAATTGTATAGTTATTGTGCATAGGATTTTTACTGATGGACTAATGATATAATCCTGCACCAATTAGGAAACTACAGACATGTTTCTGTCAACCTTTGTTGGTCAACCTAGCACAAAAAATGATTGCTTGTATGCAATCATTATTTTAATTCTGGAGCAGCATGGTGGAGTACACTCCGAGCCTCAGTTGTGAGGAGACACCCGTGGCCTGCAGTGGTCCACTATGGGCCGCAGCCAGGAGCCATACTTATATGGTTATGTATTTGTATATTCCTAGGGTTAATGTGTAGACATTAAATTTTCCGTCATTCTGTTCCATGATTAAGATTTATTAATATGCAAATAAATGATGTGTTAAGTTACATTATGTATCTGCAATTTAAAAGTTAAGTTACTTCGAAACATGTTAAGCGAGCTCCCTGTTTTATTGAGCTGTACGTGGTTATAACCTTATTTTTAATTTAAGTATGTTGTGAGACTGGCTTGTTTCTGGTAAAACTTATATTCTTAATTATTTGCTATTTAGGTTTATGTGGTTCTTAATAGTTATTGTATAATGTACTCGTATGAATAAATATAGTAGTTCAGTCCTTAGACACAATAACTTTTTATGTTTCCTTTCTTTAACCTCTTATTTAAATTAAAAAGTAACACTTAATTTTTAACGTACATAAAGTAGAAAGGTGGTATTGTCGCTTTAAACAATATTGACTAACATGACATTTTTACCTGAAACTAAACCAACTTTAACTAGAAAAATAAACTACCACGTAATAACCACCACCAAATATCATCAAGCCTGAAGGGGTGCTCAAAACCATTTTTAAGGAAAGACAATGTTTATCGTAACATTAAAATAAAATAATAATTAATAGTGACTTGTGAAATAATGTATGCGTACTCAGCTATTTAAAAGTCCAATCGTATCTAGAGTTGAACCGATCGCAAATATCTTGAAGCGCCATTATTTAATAACAATTTAAGTCTGTCATAAGTAACGTTCAGTACTAAAATACAAATCCTGCAGTTTTTATGTTGTTCGGTCAATTGGTTGCGCCTGTACCTAAAAACTATGGTTTTGTAACCAACATAATATAACGTACAAATTGAATATTCGCTATGATGACGTCACTAATAACAGCACACTTCTGCCGCTGCTAGGCTACGCCAACGCGAAGATCTACAAGTGTGACAACCCCAAGTGCCCGCGGCCCACGAGCTTCATATCGGGCGGGTCGTCAAAGGACGACAACTTCCCGTGCTTGCGGGCCGCGTGCAACGGCCGCTTCCAGCTGGTGAGGCACGTGAGCTTCGTGGACTGTCCCGGTCACGACATTCTCATGGCCACAATGCTTAACGGAGCGGCCGTCATGGATGCCGCGCTTCTCCTCATTGCCGGTGAGTGACGCACGGACCCCTTCAGCCAGTGGGCGTTTTACCGCTAACCGGCGCGGCGATGGTGGTCCCCGGATACCACGGGGCGACAGTAAGCCAAGCCGCCGTACAATGCACCTGCAACCAATCTCATTTTCAGCATAAGGAAGACTTCAAGGTCACGAAGTTTCGATGCCAAATTTGAACGTCACATCTGGGTGGTAGGTACGTTATGAATATGTTAAACTGGTGTTGGCTTAACTTAATTACACTTGAAGAATGCCTGAATGCGCTCGATCACAAAATTCAAAATTTTTTTCACCATAAGGATATAAACTTGAAACTACTTGAGAATTGTTATAAGAAAAAGAGAAAAATAATACATTGATAGATAACATGCAATTTGTCACTGATCTAAAAATCACTTTCCATTTAGCATGGTCTAACATTTTATTTTTTAATGTAACTTTTAAACGGAAGTGCTGCTCCTTTAAAAACTGTCAATAATTGGGCCTGTTATTGAAATTGGGGTTAACTTAAAACGAAAGAGACGTCGAAAATTGTTATTTTCGCGTACATAATAAAAAATCATGGCACATAACTAGTAAACGACAACAAATTCTTTTTATTTGAATTTCCCATTAAAGAGCTGATAAATCTATAGGTACCTACATATAATAAAATTGTCACTTATCGCCGTCTGTACATGAAAAATATATGAAAAAAACTATTATTAGGGGCCTTTATGGACGCAATAGAACCCAAAACAATGATAGTTAGAATTTTAGTTTGTTTTCTGTGCGGCGCGCTAATCTCAGAAACGGCTTAACGATCTGGGTGCGGTTTTCACTAATGTATTGTAGTAGGTAAGCTGCACTTAACATTGGGTGTTCGTTTTATTTCAATCGGCTCATAAATACAAAAGTTATATCAATTTAAAGAATCTAAAGAATAAAAGATATGTTTCGCGGGAAAAGCTGCGGTCATACCTTAACATGATAATTTCTTCCCCAGGCAACGAATCGTGCCCGCAGCCACAAACGAGCGAACACTTAGCCGCCATCGAGATCATGAAACTGAAACATATTTTAATACTCCAGAACAAAATAGACCTGGTGAAGGAAGGGCAGGCGAAGGAGCAACACGAACAGATTACCAAGTTCGTGCAAGGCACGGTAGCCGACGGTGCTCCCATCATTCCCATTTCAGCTCAGTTGAAGTACAACATTGAGGTACTAATTTTTTTTATATACGTATGGTAAACGAGCATGCAGTCCCACCAACCACTGCCGCCCATAGACATCCGTGACAAACTTCGAATAGAACTGCGAGGGGCTGTTACTTACCTTAGTTACGTGTAAAAACGTGTTCTGAATTTTTGACAATTCTGAGAAACAGAGAGGGATTGAATTAAATTATTTTACTATATTAACATCATTTTTTGTTGAATTTAAACGATGTCCCGGAAAATAATTTAGTCGTAAGGAAGTCTCTACTTTGTCTGACTGTTCTTTCCTTTAAATACTTTACCTCTTTTTTTTATGAATAACGCTTAACGAGCAAGCAGACGGGCCACCTGATGGTAAGTGGTCACCGCCGCCTATGGACACCAGCAACACCAGAGGAGTCGCCAATGCGTCGTCGGCCCTGAAGGAGAGCTCTTTTTGCACCTTTTTTGAAGAACCCCATGTCATAGTCCATTGGGAAAACCTCAGAAGGAAGCGCATCCCACAGTTTACGCGTGCG
>DWMR01000477.1:0-12401 GCA_018245355.1 Dalla costala
AAATTTGGATTTTTCATCAGAGTACAAACCTAAACGACATATATCAAAATTGTGACTACACCACCTTTTGTAGGGCAGAGGCCATTTTTTGTCTCTACTGACTGGACTATAGGTACATAAGGACAATAAGTGATCTTTTAATGATGGCGCCAATAATAAAAGAATTACGTTATGGTACACAAGTTTTGTTTATTTAGTTTCTTACAAGTTTATTTAGGAGTTTAAAATGCTAAAGAAGTTACTTACCTATACCACAAGAATAGTTATATATGTATTTATTCTGTGCCTATACCAAGTGCCAGGAAGATTATTTTTTTCGAAAACTACTTTTCCTAACTCAGCAAATAATATTCCTGTTGACCATAGAATTGGCGGCACGCCTGGTTCACCTGTAGAATAAAAATATTAAAATTAGGTAACATTAAAATCTAATCCTAACAGAACTAAGTAAGCGATTAACAGTCCCTCGCAGTCGTACCTATGCGAAGTTTGTCACAGTTGTTCTATTTACATTAAAAAAAAATTACACTTATCCTTATAGGTAACAAAATACTTACTCATACAATACGTGCAGGCACCATTGACTCATTGTAAGTGGTGAACCATGAACATTCATTTATCATTATAATTTCATTGATGGCTGTAATTCACACGACTCGTTTATGTAAACTGGCAACTGAGCCGTGAGACCAATCAAAACGACGACAAAACGTGGTAAGTACCAATTGTAACAAATCAGGATATAAGTAGGTAGGTACCTACGTAGTGAAATAAATTAAGCAAATCAGTGTCGTGGTGGAATACGCGTCAGGTCACAAATGAGGTGGCCGGGTGATCCATGTCTTGCAAACCTGCAATGCCAAACCTATCCTATAAGCCAAACGCAGGATTCCCTGTCTTGGACAATTCTTCAACATGAGAAATTCCATTCGAAAACAAAGTAGAAGTGTGTACAAAACTAAAACTGTTCAGTAGGATTACGTCAAGAATCGGCTTTGGGGCTCTTCACTCTGCAGGCAAGGCCGCAATCACCACCTCAGGTTGCAACCGAAAGGGCTACCTACGTGATTCAATAGCCCCCTACATAATAGCTATAAATTCTTGCAAGTATGTAGGTACTACATTATATAAACAATTTTTTCCTAGTTTTTCCATTTGATTCTTATAGATCGTACCTGCATAAGGTTCTCCCGGGCCGGTACTAACTCTCCAACTCATTTCTGTTATAGGTTTTTGGCAATTTGTGTTTCGTTCGGAAATGGTGAAACCATGCCGGTTCCAAATGGACAAGAGGCGATCGACCACTAGTGTTCAGGGATAGATAGATAGATAGAACACTCTTTATTGTACACACGAAGTAATTACAGCAACATAAAAACACTATACAAGACACATTAGACACAGTACAAAAGGCGGTCTTATCGCTAAAGACCGATCTCTTCCGGAGAACCTTTGGGTAGAGGACAGAATAAAAGAGAAGGTGAGGCAGGGTGTACAAATATGAAGTTCTACTGTTAATAATAGTTAAGAATATTTACATACAACAGGGGTAGCAACGCATCTGTGCAGCTTCGAATAGGAATACTAATAACCATCATCAATTAAACTATTAGGTACCACAGATTAGATAAAATAGTTACTAATACGGTAATACCTATTAACTAGACTACTTACACTAACAGTCTCTTGGTACAGTCCTGAGTTTTGTCACAGATGTCCATGGACTGCAGAGGATGGTGGAACCGCATGCCTGTTTACTAAAAATATACATTGATAACATTAAAAAAACTGTCTGTGGAGACTGTGATTATGGTTACCACACTAAAAAGGACTGGGGGAGTATGTAAGTACTGTACAATGTGGTACTTCCCCAGTTCCCGTGTCGCTAGTCGCCAGCGTTAAATCTTACGTGAACAATCGCCGACCCTGGCTGTCACCTCGCGATTGGTCATAAGATAAGTAGGGCCTCAATTTTATTGTCTCGTTGACTGGAAATTGCTCTATCCGGTGCAAGCCCAGTGCGCTGCGAGTATGCCAGCACTGATACCAAAACAATACTTTTACCAAACATATCTTTGGATAACTGCTAAATTGTATCGTTAATACACATTAGCGTAAAAAAAATATAGTAACTAGCTTTTAGCATTGAAGTACCTAATATATTTACTTCAATTGCTTTTAGTAATTTTATTGCCAAGGCTATTTCTGCAAACGCGTGAAATTTTGCATTGGTTAGGTGGGTGGGTTTCGCACCGTATAACATTTTAATAATAGATCTGGCAAGGCTGCTCCTCCCGCGACTGTTTGCTGCCATTTTGTTGTGTGTGTTACCTAACACTAAGTACATTCAATACCTACCCTATTATGTAGATCGTCGTGGTACGGGATGAATTTGGAGAAATACTGAAAATCGTGTTTTACCTATTTGTGTGTCTGTCCTCAAATTAGGTATACCTATATCTAGCTCGTTGGGTGCGCTCGAGTTTTAACATGTTAGTTTTAGCCGCTTCGCCCCAACTAGCTATACAATAGTTAGATAATAAGTTTTTGACATAGGAACAAGCAAACTTTTTTCATTACGTTCTTATCAGCAATCTGGCAAAGGTTTTAAAAACAGATTTATTTAGTTGTCTATATTGTTGTAATAAGTAGTAAATCCAAGAAAAAAATAACGTAGGTCCGAGAATACTGCCTTGCGGGACACTATGAGACAAATCTAGTCCCTATACCTACATGCCACCTATCTATCTATTAAGTTAGAAACTTTAAGTTCATAGGAACTTTTATTGCAAGATAATCCGCGAAACGGTGAAGTGGAGTGTGCCTGACACATAAGGCTTCTAATTATCTAATGACAGTGAGACAGAAACTGTGTCAAATGCTTTCGCTAAATCAATGAATATAAAAACTACCTTATTAGTATCAAGGCCTTTAGATAAGACGTATGATGCATTAGTATTAAGTAGTAAATAGAGTATTTTATCATTAATTTATCCGTAGGTGCTTGATGAATGATAGGAATTTGTTACGTTATGATGGAATTTTTAAAAT
This sequence comes from Dalla costala, assembly GCA_018245355.1. Lineage (NCBI taxonomy): Eukaryota > Metazoa > Arthropoda > Insecta > Lepidoptera > Hesperiidae > Dalla > Dalla costala. The sequence goes on from DWMR01000477.1 coordinate 3,052, forward strand.
TACGTCCAGTAATTCTGCTCCTAATACATTTCGCAAACAGATGGTCAATAACACCTGTTAGTAAGTCGTTACAGCGAATTATTCCATCTGATCAACCACGTACCTACTTAGCACCTACCAATAACTCATATCGTAGGTACCTACCTACTTCTCTTCAGCTTCGTATGTGCAGCTCGCGACTGTTACTACTGTCGTAATATTCCTCTAAGTTCAACTATTACTTCTTGAACTAATCAACCAGTTGAACTTATTGGACGAACATTTACCAAACATCAGTGTTTTGTTCTCAATCTTAATCTTATTGGGGTGCCATAGATTGAACAGTGCTGGAAATTAACAAATAAATAATTATTACAAAGATCGAACCTGCAAAGGTTACATTACATTATCATTTGCCTACTTACCTAATAAAATGATCCAGTATTAAAAATGGGTGATGTTCTGATGCTAGGTTACAAAAATGAATAAGTACGTCCAATATTACAAATGTGTGAACTTAAATTAATACTCACGTGTGAAGTCTCCAACAATAAAAAGATGAACACTTAATACTACCACTAATACCACTAAAAACCTACGGCTTTATCAAACCACTCGACATTAGTTCGGGATGGAAAACTGCGGAACGTAAAATAATTTTGGAATTATTAGAAGGACTTATTGTATTGTAACTACTTAGGTAGGTAGGTACTGGGTGTAAGAATATAAGTTCGAGCAATACTCGTTGGTATTACAAGTTTTTTTTGCCAAATCTTAAACCTAAGGTTACAGTCCTATTGGAGGTTTGTCACAGACGTCCATGGACGGCATTGGCGTTGGCTGCGTGCACATTTGCAATTTGGACCTACCATACATAAAGCCTTATATTTGGGGTGCGCAAATGAGTGTGCAATAATAAGTAAAAATGCAAATATTTTCTTAGGTACCTAAAATATTTATTTTCCTTTTACATGCTTTACACTTTACATGATTCAAAGGCACGTTGAAATTACCTACGCAAATAAAACAGTGACAGTTGAATTTGGTCTTAAACTTAATACTGGAAGTTAAATCTACGTTTCTTTCTATTATTGTACTCTTAGGTTAACTTCAAAAACATTAATATTAAGTTCAAACGGTTAAATAAATGTTTATTCTATTCTAGTAAAAATCTTGTCTTATAGAATTAAAAAATGGTATGAAAATACATTGATATTTATCTATAAAATAACGGAATGAGATGAGTCAACAAACGTAAACAAATGCAGAACTGCTGATATTCTGGGACTGTGGAAAACACAAAAATTGTAGCGCCTGTGGAGGTTTGAACTATATTTTTATGAAACATTCCAATCTGCGCAATGCTATTGTTGTCACCTTTGGCTAAAGTATACCTACACTGAATTTACACAAATCCTTCGTTTTACATTATACTACAGTGGCATAGTTTTTTGAACAAGTTCTAATAAGTATATAGTGATCAAGTGACCAACCGACCAAGTTGTATCGTATCGCTAATTCGTTTTTTTTGTATACTTAATTATATAATCTGCATGGCTACCACACTAACAATATATTGTAATCTAGGCCCACTTTGTTAGATCGTTAGCTGGTTGTCACTTTTCACAAAATATCAAGTTCGCGAACTAGTTTTGTTCTTTGCATACAGCAGACAGCGCAGCGAATGGAATTACAAAATTAGGAAGTTAAATGTCCGTAAGAATTAAATCTCAATATTGAATCTGAATGTAATTGATTTGCTTGACATACTTATTCGCAGCTACAGAAGAACTTCTTTTACGAATAGGTTGACTGATTGACGTTATAACTTACTAAATAACGCAATTCGAAACTATAACATTTATGGATACGGAAATAATATAGGTATCCTTTTTTAAATCACAGAATAATCAGCAGTTTAACGATGGTCCTTAGATTAATCAACACGCGAGGCCTCCTCCCTGGTTGCGGTCCAGCTCGCGTCTCACGTACTCCGCCTGCTTCTCGCTGAGCCCGAGACGCGCGACCTCCTGCTCGAACTGGGATCGACCCCCCACTCCCACCAGGTAGCCGTTTAAACGTGCCGCCAGGTGGGAGGTCTGCAGATTCGAAGCATCGATATTCAAGCTACGGCATAGGTCCTTGTGGCCTTGCAATCTGTACTTCTGGTGGTAGCTGGAACGGTAGAAAAACAATGTAAGGTTAGGTACGCCTGCATGCCGGTTTCTCAAGATTTTACTTAGGTACATACACCGTTAAAGCGAGTCATGTTATTCATTTTTGCGAGAGACAGGCGTCAGGCGTGTGTCCTCACTGCTAAACTGAGTTACCTGATACCCACTTTCCAAAATCATTATCTTAACGCTAACAGCTTCATCGAACCCGTCAGCTTCAGCTTCATCAAAAGAGCTGCCAAAAATCTTGGCATTCTGAATCAAGTGAAGCAGTTCTTTAGTATTCGTAGAATACGAGTTCGAGTATTTGGTGGAGAAGCGTGCCAGACTACTAATTGGGGAAGTTAGATTGACAAACTCTCTGTTTCAAAGCCAAACATTTGAAGCTTCTAAAGTGCTTGCATAAGCTGATTCCCCCAGCCTCTTTCTTCCATCGTACCGACATATGCTCCCTCTGTGTGTTCCACCAGCTCTACAATGGTATGTGGTCCCTGGAACTGGAAGATATGATGCCAACGCTACCATTTCTCCATCGCACCACTCGCCGAAGACTGAGGTTTCATCCACACGAATTGGATTCGTGGTGGTCCTTCACGAAACGGTTCGCGCAATCTTTTTTGCCGCGCACACGTAAACTGTGGGATTTATTTCCGTCTGCGGTTTTTTCTTTAGACTATGACATGGGGTTCTTCAAAAAAGGCGCAAAAAGAGCCCTCCTTCAGGGCCGGCGATGCATTGGCGACTCCTCTGGTGTTGCGAATATTACCCGTAGGCGACAGTTACCACTTACCATCAGGCGGTCCGTCTGCTTGTTCGTCACGCTATAGATATAAAAAAAATTTAAGCTGAAGTGGCAATGGGCAGGCCACGTCGTTCAAAGGACTTATATAACCGATGGGGAAGAAAGGTCCTCAAATGGAGATCACGATTTTGAAGAAGGAATACAGGTCGCACTTCGACCAGGTACACTGATGACCTAAAGAAGAGAGCGGGAAGCCGGGAATTCAGGGGGCACAGGACCGGGCAGAATGAAGTCGTTTAAGGGAGACCTTAGTCCAGCAGGGGACTTTTAAAGGCCGAGGGATGGGATGGATGGTGGTCAAATCCTTACAGCGGTAAATCTTACCTTCATTTTTATATAAACTAATTTTCTTTTTTAACGAACTTCTAAATTTTATTTATGTGATCTTCCAATACCTCAATTTAACGGTGATCATCGAGCTCAATCAGAACATTCGCTCCACTGATGAATGCTATCATTGATCAATCAACGTACTTTGTAGCAACACGAGATGGCTTGCGAATTTATTTGCCTTTATTTGTACACGTGCTATGAATGACGCACTTATAACAACGGACTTGATTGAAATGATCCTAGAGATCAAATTCATCAAATGTTGAACTTTTTGATTGAAGTAAAGTAAAGTAGCAAAGTCAGTAAGAACGACAGTAGATATTTTATTAGGCTAATATATTATGATGATGATTTGAGTCTAGGTATTATCTACTCTCTTTCTATTTTCAATATTAAAAATATATACGTATGATTTGATAATACATTGATTAGCCAAACATCCTAACTAATACTTACCTATAAATCAATTAATCAGAGACTTTCAACCCTGTGACTCCTCTATTTTTAGTCAAGAGATCTAGTCAAGATGACCTCCGTTACACTAATTGACAGTAAAAGGATAATTGTATGATATTACAACAGGAGGATAACCATAATAATCCGTGTAGACCATGACATGATTTTTGCAACAAATAATAGTGTAGCTCACACATGGACGACGCATAAAACGATTGGGACCTTCCAACGTCCTAATTTAGTTGGTACCACCATTGAAGTAAATATAAATTCAATGGGTACCACTTACCCGGAGGTATCCTATGCTTGCTACTATACACTTACTAATGTAACGGTATGCCTAACAAAATACTTATTCATTCATTCTCATGTTTCATTTTAAACCCGTCAGTGAATTTATTTATTTTCAAAAACTATCTAACGCTTTGAATATAGTTAGTTATCAGGCGCACTAGACATTAAAAATCTGCGAAAAGCGAATAGGTACCTACGCTACTCGAAAGGTTCTTAAAAGTTCGTTCGTACACTTTTGACGTTCGTTATCGCAAAAAAGGTTCCAATTTTTGTCATGTTTTTGTTAAAATAGTTCCACAGCTGACATAACCCCATAGTTGGCACAAGGTAGGTATGTCATAACCTTAATCCTTAATCCCACACATTTAAGATTCTATTAGAGCCAATCGTTAAGGAGGGATTGCCATTTTTCTAGGGGGCAGGATAGAAATGGAAACTTACTCTTCAGCAGGGTAGAACGGACCAGCGGGGGCTATTTCCGTGCAGAGCTGTCCTTTACACTGCTCCTGCATCTTCTCGTGGGACGCCTGGGCTGCCGCGCGCTGCTCCTCGTCGTGGTACAAGATCATGGACTGGTACTGGAAAGTAACAGAAACAGGGTCTATAATTAACTCGAACAAACGGTCTTCCAACGGTGTGTTTACAAACGAAAACCAGGGGTTTTCTGATCCCTAGGTGTCCCTCACTGCCCGGGAGATACTCGGGGAGATCAGTCCTCCACCCTGTTGTTAAACAAGGGGTAGGTGGATGTGAGGGTGTCGATACGGTTAACCGTAAGTTAAGGCTTTCTCATCATCACCTTCATCGTTAAGCTATTTTATTAATAACTAGCTGTGCCCGCGACTTCGTTCGCGTGGGAGTTATTTACTTTATTATTTATTTATTTCGATATTTACCTAACTAACTTCAGAGGCAGATGTTATAATTTATAATGTATAACCGGTCTAGCCATATTGCATTTTATGGGTTTTAACTTTTTTGTACGGAACCCTAAAACTTATTCTAAAATAAAAATAGACTAAGTTAATAGTCAGTTAATCAGCCAGTCTGTCAGTTAATAGCCTAAGGTAAAGTTGGCCAGCTTTCAAAATAATTCGATAACTTTAAGACATTGTTTTATCAAAGTTATTTTTATGGCCGTTTTATGTTACTGACTTGACTGACAGTAGGTATGTATGATGGACAACATTAAACAAATAGAAACAATTGAAGAAGAAGAATAGTAAAGTGGTTTTTATTTGATGACAAAAAATGCGGCTCAATTATAAAATGTATGTAAATGTATGTATAGGTACTTATGCAAGTTTCAAAACGTTCTTCCGCAATAGATATTAAAAATGTGGTGTAGTAAGTACCTACCATTGTAAATAGATAATTAATTCTACCTGTCTCTTTAGCTTAGTGGTGAGTCCATATTCGTGGTTAGCCCAGAACATGTCGAGTAAGTCTTCAAATGTAACAGTCTTTGGATCGTAATGCAGCTCTATCACTTCTGTGTGGTCGCCCCTGTAAATGATGTAGTAAAAAACTGATTAATTAATTACAATAACAATTAAGGCCAGTTTATTTTGCGTGTCAGTTGGTATCGATACAAAGTTAGGTAGGTACAAACTTTATGTTATTTTAACAATATTTTCTGTCAATAATTTATATAAGTAGGTACTTAACTTGTTTAATAAATTGCTTTATAGGTATTATCTTAAAGAAGCGGTCTGAAATGTAGAGTCCTACTCTGAATTCGTTGACCACGAATGACGATTTTATTTTTGTTTACGAAAGAAAAGGTTAATCTACCTACTTACCTACCTGGAATTAATAAAAAAGGACAATTTAATATGTGTGCAAATTTTTTAAATGTTAACACATACCTAATAATTACATTAACAAGAAGTGCACGATCGCAAATCTAACTTATCAATTACATCAATTGAACACACGTGTCTTTAAATTGATGACTATAATGAACCACTTGAAAGCAATAAAGTCGTCTACAATATTTACAGGTTTCATAACCGAGGCGTTTGAATGGATTATAAATAGTTTGCAGTCAGGTACGTTAAAGTGCGTGTGACGTGTGGCAAAATGTGACGACAGAATAGACGAATGTGCCCGCCTTGCCTTGGCCTTCGCACGTAGATAAGCACGTCTTCCGCGCTAATACGCAATGCCGAAATAAACGATAGCAATCTATCTACACTCTATTTCCTCTTTTTTTATTAAGCCTCGGTTTATCTGTTTTATATGTTTGGATTAACACGTGAATAATGATAGAGTCGAATGAGATAAAGCCAATTATGTTGTTTTACAACTAAAGTTTTTACAATTTTTTTATCTAATCTCAATTAATGTAAATAAATATCTATATCAACAAACTTAGATGGTGGATAAGCGATGTGAAGTAAAATTGCTGGGTTTTAAAATGTAGGAAAACCCCTCATGACAATTAATAGATTGATACTAATTTAATTAGTCAAATTATCTATAGGTATTAATTAAATTAAATATGGTTTGCTTATGAGATATTTCGCAGATATGTACCAGCTATTCTCGGTACAATGTCACAAACAGACAAACGTTAATTTTATACCAGTAGATAATATAAGGACTGGTATTAAATGGCAAGCATAGCATGTTAAGTCTATATTATAAACTTAACTGTGTCGTGAGTGAAAATCATTTTACATCATTACATTCATTACACAATCATTCATTAGGTATACACATAAAAAACGGTAAAAAAAATCATGAAATCATCAAAAAAAATCATATGTCCATAAGTAAGGTTACTACGAGTATAAGTAAGTAGGTAGGTACCTATTAGTTAAACATTTTAGAGTTAAACCTACGACAAGATCCATGTTTTTTACAGCAGGTGCAACCACAACATTAAATAAGTATGTAACAACGTACCTACAATATACTGCGGCAAAATACTTCGTATAATTACTGCACAAAATAGGTACTTGATCTGCATAACGTTATTTACAAGATTTATACATACAACAGAGCCCGGGTAAGCGGCTTATTTGATGCGTCAGCAATTACACTCAAATGCATCATGGTTGCCCAACTCTATGAGAAAGAGAAACTCTCATCACAGCCTAGGAATGATTAAAAATGCAACTAACATCAAGTTATGCTTTTTCAAGATTTTACATAATTTTTGAAAATTTCTAATCGCATTTTAAATAGGTAGGTACCTACTTAACCAAAACCAACTATGCGACATGCTTTAATCATACAATAAGCGTTAACAAGTGTATCATACGCTTGTCTCGTGGTTGATGTTGGGGATGACTTTAAAATACGATGTTATTCTAAGTATAATGGTAACTAGACCATGACCAAAATTAACTTTGTACTTATTCCATTTGTGAATTTTAAATGAAATACATATTAGCCAATATTTATGCATTTTCGCTATTTGATTTTTTTATGAAAACTTAGATAAGACTAAGGCAGTGTAGAAATTTCTGGAATTCTAAATTAAATGTATCTCTTATTGCGTAACCTTGTGCAACTAGTCTTAGAAAGAGTAGGCAATTAATCTTATAAAAGTATTTTTGCAAATCATAGATACTTACATGACAATTGCAAACTGCCTGAGGCACGTGTAGATAAGAAACAGTATTTAATAGTAGATTTATCAGAATTCTCACTGAATAGGAATTGTAATCTAAGTACTGCAAACTTGATAGTCGTAGTATTCCTTGACCCACATCTCGTAGTAAATTAGTACTATGTCGTATTTAGTATCAAGTTTGTAGTAATTAAACTGCTGTTTAGAATTAGGTCAAGTGCTAGTATAATTATGCAGATCCAATACTATAAAATATTACTATTTAATACTAAATAATATTACTATAAAAATGGGTAGTCCCGAAATTCCAGATTCGATTCGATTATTAAATCGATAGTTCCGTTAATAAGCTTAGTTTCGATTATTTTTTAAGCTGTTACGCAAAAACGAATAAAAATGAAAATAGTTTTATCAATAATAAATGGACTGCCTAGCTATACTTACAAGTTCCTGTAGTAAGGGTTCTTCGTAGTGCCTCCAGCGTAGCCCACGCGTGTGCGAATCACGCCTAACGTGGCGCCAAAGAGCGAATCATTGGACCAAAAGCACCCCATGCCGAATGTTGCCTTTTTCGTCGGAATGTCCACATCGTGAAGAAGGGCGGGCTATAAAAATGAACTGATGATAATATACTGGCTTAGGTACCTAGATGATTACTATTTTATAACACACTGTAAAATTACATTTGAATTTATCATGACGTCTCCAGTATACCTTCCCATGCTTGTGTAGATTATTATACCGTTGATGGTGTTCATGTTATGACGTAGAAAACCATTGACGTCATATACGGCACTACTTTACCGTTTCATTGAAATTTTTATTTTTGTATCGTAACATTAAATGTTCCTTATAGTTCGTACACCTTCAGTACCGAAGGTTATCGATTTTTACAAGTGCCAATGCACCTATATTTTTAAATAATAATTAAAAATGCAATTAAGTAGCAGCTCTGACTTTCATCTTTGTTTATACTTTCCTAAACATATCATTTTGGCCAAACTCTGCATAAGGTTAAATTTGGTAATAAATAAGAAAAGCTTGATAAATATTGTAAATAAACAACGATAAGTAACAAAATCATCACTAATGTCGACTGTTATTAACTGTGCGGTGTTGATAGTACATATCTACTTAGATATTTACGTTATTCATATACATTTTACGAGTAATTAATGTAGTCATTGAATGGTTGACCGAGAGGTCTCTTTGGCGAATGCCACAGTCCGAGCCTGCGGTCGAGACGCGCGACGCGACGCACACAATTTGCAAAAAAACGAGTTGACATAGGATTTTCGAAAATTTTAGTGTCTTTTAGTTAGCAGTTAAAAATAGACATCAATTTATTGTTTTTCAACACGCTAAATTTTGAAGGACCCTTGCATCCTTATCAAGTCTCACCACAATCAACTGGTTTGCAAAAGAGAAAAGAAAGTATCGAGCTTTTTTTGCGAGATTCGCTCGTTGGGAAGAATTTTAACCGGTTAGGAACTACGCAAAAATTTTAATGGGTGCTGAATTAAAAATCTCGGATGATGTCGAAACAAAATGTTCGAATGTCTATTGAAATCTAAGGTTAACTTTTATTATAAAAAATTTTGTTGAAATGGTCATGAGTTTGTTATGGCATTTATGAAATATAAAAATACGCTTATGTCGGCGGTTCATCAAGTGTATGTAAATAGTAAATACCATAGTATGATGATAAATAAATAATTCTGATTCTGTCTGT
>DWMR01000478.1:0-12385 GCA_018245355.1 Dalla costala
GGACATAGAAAATTTCCACACTAATTCTTGTTTTCTACAAACCCCTAAACCCTACTTTTCTTCACTTATCTTCGCTTCTATCGGCTTCCTACGACCCCCGGCGCCTTCCCGGAGTGGTAGAACCCGAAAAAACGCTCTTTGTCCTCTGCCTGGACTGGTTGCTCGAAGGTCGAATGATTAAGGGATGTGTCATTCAATAAATATAAAATAAAATCATTGTATCCCAACAGCCTCATTCCAGCACAAAATTTTTTTTGGAGCTACTGAGCAAATTCAAAGATGCTACAACGCTTTAACACAGAAAAATTCATGTTTTACACTGTAAGGAAAGAAATTCCAACAGTGAAACAATTGTAACATGTACAATTGTATTACGGAATACGTAATGTAGACATTACTCAGAGGAAGGGCCAAGTCTTAGTTAAATAGTCACGCCAGCCAAGAAAACCAAAACAAAAAGACAAAATCTTAATGGATGATTTCGATATCGGAATTTTACACTTCGGTCGATTTTCACGGTCCAGGGACATAGAAAATTTCCACACTAATTCTTGTTTTCTACAAACCCCTAAACCCTACTTTTCTTCACTTATCTTCGCTTTTATCGGCTTCCTACGACCCCCGGCGCCTTCCCGGAGTGGTAAAACCCGAAAAAACGCAAAACTTTGTCCTCTGCCTGGACTGGTTGCTCGAAGGTCAAATGATTAAGGGATGTGTTATTCAATAAATATAAATTAAAATCATTATATCCCCCTAAAGCCAGAATACACGCAAAATTTTTTTGGAGCTACTCAGCAAATTCAAAGATGCTAAAAAGCTTTAACTCAGAAAATTTGCCCGGATAGCGAGGGATGTAGAGCCCGTAGACCCCCCGTCTTCTTCTGTCAACAATGAGTTGGAGGACCCCTGTTCCATATTGGCGGCGAAAAACAAAGATGTCACAGATCCATATTTTTATAACTTATTGATTTGACAAACAAAACCATCGACTCGAGAAATGGCGTCAACTTCTACCCAACCTGGCATTAAGCGCAAATTGGAAGACATTTTAGAAAACCGCGGATTGATTTAAACTCAGACCGAAAATTTAGCTGCGTCTCAGCAATCGTTGAAATGTATAAACAGACATTAATACTTGCTTTCCACCCCAACAAACAGTCAGACGAGAAGAAAATGGACGTTGATGGAGAGACAACATCAGAGCTCCTTTATGCCACAAACAGCCTAACGGTTGGAAATCTTATCATAAGGTTATTAGGTACATTGCACAACATTTGCAGACAGGTCAAACAAACCGCAACAAATGTGATCAAAAAGACAAGCACGACATAATTCAAGATTCATTATAAAGGGAAGGATTACTCATTGGATAATAAAAAGATGAAGGACACATGGATTTCTATTAATGAGTAAGCTTAGAATACAAGGATTTTTCTATCACAGACAACACAAACTGGTATGGTACTATGGGGACTATTTAGGCCCTGTTAGGGCCTATTAGGGACTATTTATGGCCCCTATTTAGACATGTTTTCCGCTTATGCCTTACGTGTCAATGAATTGAGACTAGGGCACACCAATATGCCTATTACAAAAAATTATGGAATACACAAAAGCTTCCCCGTCTCAAACTACGGTTTATCTGGGCACACCACGTGTTGTTGGAAGGAACATTATTTTCACCAGAAAAGCGATCATCCATCGTGCAGAGTTTAGGTCCAATGACTGCTTGGCTCTGCATGATAAGAAGTGATGGGATCTACAGGAAAAAGTATGCTGCTGCAGTGAAAAGAGCAATGTCACACATCCCCTGTATTGACGATTTAATTGAACTCACTAAGACTACTAAACAAGCGTCTGAGATCGACACTAACTACTTTGGTAGCAGAAATACTTTTGATAACAACGGCTAGACAAGCGACGAAGATTTTATTCCCAATCTCTATTGATAGCGCAGAGTGGGATCAACCCTCTGACAAGAGGTGTTTCTGTGCCTTTTGCAGTTCGACAGCTGCAGGTAGGTTGTATACATAAAAAAAGCCTCTCAGGTGAAAAAGAGGTTTACTGTGTGTGGAAAAATGGAAGTTGAAAAGGCATCACAGATTACATTCCACAGCATTTTTTCACGTACAAAGAAGACCTCTCAATATTGCCACAAATAACAAATATTTCATTATGGTTTACACGAGAGGAAATGGGAACTTGTTTTCGCCAACAAGGTAGTGTTGAGCAAATTACCAATATGGATTTACCGGAAGTGAGATACTTATTGTTCAAAAATATATGTAGGCGGTCAAAAAGTGACACATCCCAAGATGGCGGCGTTAGTTCCGATTTCGGCCACGCGCCAAAAAACCCTTGTCAGAGTGTAATGTTGCGTAACACTACTCCACCTCCGACTTTGCAATGGAACGAGCTTGGCTGTAAAATAGCTAATGAACAAAGAAGGGGATGTTTTGATCCTCCTCACATCCCGATGATTCCAACGGACTCCGTGCGCCTGGCTTTACCACCAACAAATCACAAGCCTGACGTTGGAAGTTTGGACATGTATCTAATCTGTTGCGTTTTTGCATGTCGAAAAGCCATCATCCATATTTATTTACGCGCCGGAAAACAAAACAAAAGACGTAGTTCACCAGAAAGCTTTGCATTGCATTAACTGCATTTATCTTTAATTTTGCAAGCCATTGAATTCATTTGAATTACAAACGAGTTTCATTAAACCAAACGAAACTCAAACCAACGATGAATGATGAACAACCGACAATTGATGATGCCAATATTATCGATTGAATTCAATGAATTGGAGTTGGAATGGACTCGTGACACTTAATTTCGGATTGTGTCGACCAACCACGACTGGCAGAACCAGAGTATTATTTTAGTGTCGGCGACTGTAGATAAGCCATGACTCACAACCGCGCTTCACTGTTAGACTGTACTAGAGTTGCGATGCATTTTTGTGAAATCAAACATTTTTGACCAAAAATATAATGATGCCAAAATTATTTTTGTAAAAAGACATCAAGAGGTCTCGAAGAAAGTTTTACTTTAGATATTGTGGTTTCGGATTTCCCCATACAAAACCTGTCTAAAACACCACTATTTAAAGTGGTTAAATTGTACGAAAAAGTTTTTATGAATTTTAAACAACTTCCGCTGAAGGTATTTTTTTCCTCTAATACAATGAATTGATACGGACACGGACACGGACACGGATACAATTTGTCAGTTTAATTAATTTCTGTGGACCCAGAAAACCAGTGTTAACCCAGTAGACGGCTTCTGCTATGAGCTAATGCAGAGCATTCACAGAGGATGTCGGTGGACGTTTCCTCCGCCTCATTGCAGAATCTGCCAGAGCTGTTGTCAGCTCTTTTTATCTTTTGTCTTTTTTTTTTGATTACAGTACTGCATCAATTTTTTGTCCATCGGTATCAGCGCAAAGCATGTGTCCTTGATTGAATGAGAGAACATCCACAATTAACATTCTTCGACAGCCACTTGTAGAGGGCTCTTTATTTATCAGCTCAATCTTTGAAGCATTTAAGGCCACAGTCCAGCAACGGTAACATCATATCTCCATCAGCAATCTGTAAATGTAAGGAAAATTGGTACTTAGTAGCACTGCTATCATCTACTATCAACTATGTTCAGGTTGTCTGAAAGAGATCGCTTTAAGCAATAAGATCATCTAAGTATATTAAATAAATAAATGTATACACACTCACCCCCCCCCACTTTCCCTGTGTTGCAGGTAACGGACACACACAGAACACAATACAATACACCCAAGACCCGAGAACAAATATTTATCTGCAAACAAATGTCTGCCCCGGCCGGGGATCGAACCCGGGACCCACGGAGTCGTCACTACACTATTGTACACACACACACACACACACACACACACACACACATACACATACACATACACATACAAATACACATACACATACACACACAGACACACACACAGATTATACAGACCTACTCCAATTTTATTTATTGGTAAGATTATTGTTACGAAGGTAATTCATACGAGTGAAACACCATAAATCAAGTCCCCTTCAATGTACCGGCAAGATATGGCACCGACCGTATATTCGGTCAGTCCCTCGAAGTGTTTGTCTTGAGGTCTTAAGTTCCCGCCACGATCTCTAACATTGTTAGTGTTTTATTGCCCCTCATAGAATTCGTCAAAGTCGTCTCGAATTACGATCGCGTTCAGGCAATGCATTATCTTTTATGTGTCTCAGACGTTAAAACTGTGCGTGATAAATGAGACACGTCTAACGTAGAACAATAAATCAGCATTTCACCGAAGGAGACCTTCTAATGCCACGTAACCGATGAACTCGTTTTGAACCTTTAATGTACATGGCTGGTTTTACACCGAAAAGAGACTCGCTTGTAAGGAATTACAGCAATGTATGGCGCCCGAAGCTGATACACAATGTTATCCGTATGGATGTCGAGACGTTGCGTTGAGGTTGAAGGGGTTAATGCTCAGAAGGACCACGATTTGTGAAGCGTTTGACCTTTAATTAACAATGTTAGCCGTCCGTCGATCGGGACCGAAGTAGATGTTTGAGTATCTTAAACGACCTTATGTACCTCGATTGTAATCTGTAAAAACTTATATATTTCACAAAGAAATGTCTATGAACCTTTGCTATGTTTTCTAATTACGATTTGGAAAAGTGTTTTCCCAATTTAATTCTGTTATTTTTCATGAATTTTACCTTTAGTTTTTGCCTAGTCTAGTTACGTCTCTAGAGCGAACCAAGGTATTCGCAAAGGTATTGAACTAAGAGCAACTTTTAAATCGGATGATAAAACTATATGTCAGGTATATATGACAATACTGCGGTTGTAACTATAATTTTGTACCTATATAGTTATGCAGATTTCCATATTCAAATTCAGCTACAACTCCAGACCGCACAAACTATATGCTGATTAATATGTCGGTCGCTCCGCCAGCGCAAGGCAATTCAATTTGCATATATAATCTGTACTTAAGGGTGTAATTGAATCGAGGCGCGTTATCGATTTCATATCAAAAGCTCTTACGTAAACCGTTGGGATTAATGTAAAGTTAAAACCAACATTTAACCGTACGTACAGTTAATACTTTGGTACGTAATTAAGTCTGATTGCGTACGTTAGACTAAGTCAATAACATTATCAACAACGTCGAGTTAGGTTAACCTCAATTTGCATTGGCTCGTGTTTCGTTTGTTTTGTATGCGGTAATTATTGGCTGAAATAGAATGCTTCAGAAGCCACGTGGCGAATAATTAGGTCACATTCAATTCATACACACGTACTAAGTAATGAGTAATGGGAATTGGGGTTTCAAAGCACTGTTTATAGGTTGCCCTTTGTTGAGCCGTTAGCTGCAAAACTCCCAAAAGCGAACAAAATCCCATTTAGAAATAATGTAATACGTGTTAGAGATGACATCTTGTGTAATTGACCACTCATTATTTATTAATGCAACCTCACTTACGGGATTTGGTGAATGTTTGGAGTTTGGCAAATGTTTACGATAGTTTGGCATTTAGCGGTGCACACCAACTCTTGACCTACCTGCGTTCGGGTTAGCTCAAATCAGACGAACACACCAGAACTGTGTGTTAGAACTTTGTACCAAAAATTTATAAAGAAAAGCTACGGAGCGAAAGTGATTAAGCAATCATATTTTATAAACTCGAGATTGTGACTTGTGACTATGCCGGCCATATTTAGGTGAAGTTTGTCATTTGAAATGTCTACTCCATTTTGCTTTTCAATGCAATAGGTAGGTACCTACTGAATTTTTGTGCCACATTAAGTTTATTCTCATTTAATTTTGTGACATATTTCGCGACGTACCTATCACGCCCGGGATTACGTTTCAGCGGCTACGTAAAAATGTTTACCTTATTCCGTGTGAGATGTGTGACACGTTTTAATTAGGAGTTCGTTTACAGAAAACATGCTTGTCAACGCTAAGCTTGTTCTGGAAAAGATTAAAAATATGAATATACATAACACGCACGCACGCACACATTCGAACCACAAACAAATACAGAGAAAATATGATCATCTATCTTCTAATTAATTTTCAATTTCTTGTTAACCTGAAAACAATGCCATTTATGTGGGGTATAATAACATTATGCAGTATTAACGGGACCATGCTTTCATACATTTACGAATTTCGGAGTTTAGCGAATGGACAACACTATTTAATCTACCGTTGGCATACTTTCCTTTTAATAATCCGCACGCTCTAATTCTCCGAAACAACGACGGCCACGCGATTTTGATACTTTAAAACAATGGTTAACAAATGTCTGCGACAGGATGTGTCCGGTGCATTTACACCGTATTGTAGGCTCTGCTGCGGGGCAGCTTTGTGGGAAGCCCTGCACATGTCGTCGCCTCCGGCTAACGGTGTAAGCTTACGGCGACAGAAACCCGACAAACACAATCTGTCTTAAGAACCTCCGACAAATGTGTTTCCGTCTTTCTTTCGAAAAGTCGAGGTTCGTTTATCCATACAAGGTGGGATCTTTCACCTGCGTTGTTTCGGAAATTTACATCACAGTTTTAGTGCATCAGTCGGTGGTATTTATGGATTGGGTACACCGTGCTTTCATCATTTAGTGGTTCATCAGTAGTAGTGATACATATATGGATTTTATCTTATATGTACTAGCTATATTACACACACGTCGTGTTATCAAATTGATTGCTAGTGAAAAGTATTAAAATATTATTTATTAATGAAATGTTAATATTAAAATAAGCCCTGGCATGTGATACGTTCCAACTTCCAACTTAATTTTCAACTGCTTGAATGGGATAGTTTCTGATTTCACATTAATAGAACAGCATATTTCTTATTCATCATACCTACTCTATAATCATGCCACATTTACAGATTGTACTCAGGATGGACAAGTTCTATTTACTTATATGTACGTATTTACACACACTTATTTTATCTTAGGCAAATCGCTTACGGACTTGACGTAACTAAAATGGTTCCGTGAAATATCAGATCATGAGACCAGAATGGTTTTGCTTGATGCAAAAAAGGAGCTTGTAGTTTGCTGTGATGTATTAATAAATTAAAATCAATATTATGCAAAAGTAAGTACTTAATTAAACAGCGTCAAAACATTAATCGAGGGTCTATAAAATTGCTCCATACAGTTTAAGATTTCTGCTTGTAACGCATAATCAAGGTTTTATGTGTTGAGGAGCTAGCGCAGAGTTTGCAAGTATAACAATCAACATTACGAGCTTACCACGAGTTTGCTGTAGATTCATGTGAGCCAAGCTCCTGTAAACAAAAATCACTTTAGACCACGTTGTATTTCGCAACCGGTCACTGGGTGCTGGTCCAATTTCTCGCTACGTCTTGCTCAATGTTTGCAAGGAAATCTACGGTAGCGAACCGAAACAGCGAGACACACATTGACAAGTCGGGAATCAATACATTTTTCACAGCCAATTAGCGCCCCACTGCAGATCACAGAGTTTTAGCCACTAGCGGTTATCCATACAACTTCCAATCGCAACCGAGGCGGCTTGATCTTGTCGCATCAGTTATTAGTTTTTCCCCTATCAGATTCCCAAAAATACCTACCTCCTACCCTACATCTGCCTATGAAATGTGGCTGGATATAAACCTCGCCTAAACTTTGCGAGAACGTCACAATCACCAATCTGCGTCATAAGCTACGCGTTTGCGAGCCGAAGTTCTAAAACAGTCATTACGCCAGAACGAGCGTTCATTTGTTGCCTGGTGATAGTCCCTCTCTCTGTTTAGTCATCTTGTCACGCGCCTACCGAATTGTCGCAATCGTGTTGTTAATTAATGGAATTGCTTTAAGTTTTCCAGAACAAATTGCCAATCCATATTCCGAATTTCGTGGCCCCTTTTTGCGCTATTTTATCACGTGGTGCCTCCAAAAGCAATATTGCAAGGCTTTGTTAAGACTCTGTAAAGAGTTAGGGAGAGTTACGTTACAAGGCCTGTGTTTCTGAAACCTCATAAAATACTGCCTACGCTTCCACGTAGTGTCCGCTCACAAAACGCGAAAGGGATCTGACGATAGTATTGTCCAAAATCTGCAATCTCAGAGGATCCACGTTTCGATTCCTGAAGTTTACAGAGGACTTCTCAGAATATTAAATGGCGATTCTTGAAAAGGTATCGCACAACGCAAGTTCTTGAATTAGAGTTCAAAGGAAAGCAATCAAGACAGCAAGCAATCATTAGGAGCTGTTCTTGATAAACTATTCCACATGGTCGAACTGTTGATAGTTCACCTTAAAGGCACCACCGCAGGCTTACCATCGTACATATCGTATGTTTACTTATTTACTGTTAGTTTATTCTCTTTGTTTACGGTCCTACATAACTAGGTCACCGGGAGCCGATCCAGCCTTCCACTGCGTCATTTAGTCACGCGGCGTGTGCTAACGAAATGTGGTAAAAGGTATACGCAGAGCGCCACGTGCCTGCGGTCGTGTTTTGTTTTACAGCTCTGTTTATGATGGGAGTTGTCCATGAGTGTCAGTACCTTCAGGCTTATACAATACCTGCATTGTAAGATCCAGGTGATTAATTATTATATGGAATAATAATATAGAATTGTTAAACGAGTCGGTAGCAAACGAAAGGTAGCAATTGATTTGGTCGATCTAGTCCCTGGCCATTCTTGATGGGAATGGACTAAGACCTCTTCTACGAGCGAACGACCGCTAATTACATCTACAAGATCAGATTAGGAGCAAACGATGTCCCCATATCTAAGCGCGCATTCGATCGATTCTACAAATTGAAAATTAAATTTTATGTGTCCTTACTGTTAAGCATGGGTCTCCTCCCAGAATCAAATAGTTTGCTTTAAAATAATGACCCACCGTGATAAATTGTAGCGTAATCAATGTAATAGTTACATTATAACAAGGAACTATGTTCAAAGTTATGTCATCAAATTCGCTCCGGGCATAGGTTTAATTTGGCTTCTGGCATCGAGAGGATTCCTTAAAGAAAATGTTACGGTAACGGAGCGGACTATCGCAAACTTGTTTGGCGTAAAAGCCTCAAGATTTGCTTATTATCGGCTTTATGCCTTCCGGAACTTCCACAGAAGCAGTTTTTAAGGCTTAGGCTTTGTTTTAATAGTCTTCTTGCTTTAAGAGAACATTCCTCGCTTCTACTCTGCGGTTTGGTCTGGTTCAAGATAACTTAATCGATACTATTGCGGTCCATATCGATATTCGTTTGAGCGCGCTTAGATATTGAGACTTATCAAATTTCGTGAATGCCTAAAGTTAGTGGAACCGTGTCCTCGTAAATATTATTTTCCGAAGGTCGACTGCAGATCGAAAGCAAAATGGATTGGTTTGATCACAGACTTATTAAGATAAATTATTTGCGATTGCTCTAAAGTGATGGTTGTGATTATTCTACATTTACATCTATTAGCCCGCGGGCGGCGGCGCGCCGTGGTGTTGTGAAATTGAAAATATAATTAAGAACGACCGCGAACTGCTTCATTATAAAATTGAACTGTCTTTTGAACGTCCCCTTCATACATTTTATTAATACCCATAATACAAGCACCTCGGGCCGTCTGACGGGTGCCGTAAGTCGTTCGCTTTCGCGGCGCCAGATACAATCGATGTATTAATTAGATACTAATGCGTTGTTTAGAAATCGTTCACACATTTGCACAGTTGCGTTTACTCTCGTCGTAGTACAGATCTCATTAACGTGTGTGTACAAGTAAATGATGATCGTCATAAGACTCATAATCCAACGACGCCGTTACATTTATGTATGTTAATGTTTGATTACTTTCTTAAAGACTCAACATGTACTTTTATATCAACAGATTAGAGACCAATGTAGATGTTACCTTGTTAAAATGTCCAGGGTTACTTCGTACCTAGTGATTTTTCTTCTATCACTTCAAGCATTGCGAGCCTGATGTCAGTTTCCGTCATCATCATCATCATAACCCATCACCGGCCCACTACTAAGTACAGGTCTCTTCTCAGGATGAGAAGGGTTAGGATATAACAACACGCTGGCCAAGTGCGGATTGTCAGACTTCACACGCCTTTGAAAAAGATTATGGAGAATTATCAGGCATGTAGTTTCTTCACGATGTTTACTTTCACCAAAAGCAGATGATAGTTACTGAAAGCGTACATAACTTAGAAAAGTAATAAGTGCGTGCCTGGGATTTGAACCCTAGACCCCGAGTAGGAGGCCGAAGTATTAACCACTTGGCTATCATCGCTTCTGTCAATGAACATATAATTGTGAAATTGCTACATCAATTACATCAATTGCATCAATTACCCACGTGTGGCCATTAAGTCTTTTCCAGTAAAATGTTCACCGTCTCCCCGAGCGCGTTCACATTAGTGATGATGATCAATCCGGATTATTCACACTTGTATGCAAATGTCATTTTCTGGCACGCGAAGTGGTATTTTGCACGAGTCGAATGACCACACTCGTAATCCTTGGCTAGTAGCTATGACTTATTTGTAAATGATATTGTTAAATGTATATCGGATTGAGGAAATATATTGATTCCTCTTACCAATTCCATTGATTATTATATGTTTTTTTGATAATGTTTATTTGGTCTTATGACCGCAATAAGTATTTCTTAGCTTGTGGCTTATCATTTATATTCAAGTTTTAGGGCTCTGACACACGTGATTGCAAATGGTCGACCACTTTTTAAATGTTCATCATGGTGGGAAATTTATTTTAATTATTGGTTAGGATACAGAATATTAATAGAAGTGATCAACTTCCTGCTAATTTCGATTTCTTCGACGCTTGGTACCGGTCAAATGCGGATTAGTATTGAATTACTTTTTTGGATGGCTATAAATAATACTGAGAGTGACACCCGTAACACATCCTAGCGTGGATATCAAAGTATGTTAATAATTATTTAAATGATTCATTCCATGCGATTAACCTAAATATTCCTTTCCTACTCATATTATAATGTGAAAGTTTGTGAGAATGTTTATTTGGTATTCAATCACGCAAGAACTACTGAACGGATTCTTATGAATTTAAGCGTGGATATAGCTTGAATCTGGAAAAGGAAATTTGCCAAAAATCATCTACTAAGGAGGTGGAATAGGAATAAAACTGTATGGAATAACTACTTTTACGCGAGCGGAGCCGCGAGAAACATTAAGTCACATAATACGAGTATGTTATGTGCTTGCCTTTTGGGACCGTTATCTTTAAATATGATAAAATCATAATCCCGTAAATACCAGTTAAGTTACAGTCTTGCGCCGTATTGTCTTTATACGAAAAACTTTTTTGTTGATTGATTGACTTGTTGTTAGTGACAACCAATAGATCTAATCGTGTATAGCCCAAAGACCAAAAAAGACTATTCAAGACCTGTACGTTTTTTCTATAATCCTTTTTATGACTGCAGTTTAACAAATATTTCGTCATAAAGTTGTTTCAAGGTTTAGAAGTTAATTCTATATCGCGCAACTGATTACGGATTTATCAACTGACTTAATAAGCGAAGTTATTCGATCGTGACCCCCATACCATCCTGCCATACTGCGGGTTTGATCGACAGTACAGTTCGGAAAAAAATCATTTCTGTTAGATTGTTAAAGCTAACATTTTGTAACAAGGACTTTTGTTTCCGCATTGCTATTGTCTGAGATAAGTTAAAGTGATGCACAAGCATCTAAGTTCACTGCTGATATCGTAGAGAAAAAAAAAGTAGATAGACTGGTGGATATCATATTGGTGGCATAATACCAAGAATATGAATAAAGGGAAAAATGTATTAAGCAATTTTTTAATATGAAGTAGCATTTGAGCAAAACCTACTCTTCTGAGATGTTTGCGGTCTGTTTGGATCGATTCCCATGTTGTACCGATCTCATATTGAAGATATCTTTAAATCAACTTTTGTCAAAATGACTCATTTGCTAAATGGCTTTGTTTGTGAATGTTGGAAAGTCGTAATGTCTGACAGAAAATGTTTGCGGTCTGTTTGGACCTATTCCCATGTTGTACCGATGTCATATTGAACAAATCTTAAAATCACGAGATCCCTTTGGTGACGGCAACCTAATATTTCACATATCATCATCATTGTGTATAATGGAGGTGTATATGGTGTTTAGAAGGCGAAGTTGGGTGAATGCTACCATGACCGATGAGAGCTTCCGTGCTCCGGAGGGCACGTTAATATCGTGGGTGGGTTGGCCAGTCACACCTTCGTACTGGAGTAGGGTGGTACATTCCAGGCCGCACGGTTGCATGGAGGACGCGTGCCCTGCGTGCGATAGTCGGTTGAGC
>DWMR01000479.1:0-12377 GCA_018245355.1 Dalla costala
GTTGCAATTGTTGTCGGCGGTTATCTTTGGACTACAGTAGGTAATGGATACTGACATGACATGGTTGCTACATCAGGCATACAATTAAATAGGTAGGTGATTTTACGATGCCGTCATAATAATAACTAGTAAGTACTTAGGTACCTACCGTTAGTATCTAGGTATATTGAACTATGTTACGAGGACGCATTACTTTGCAATGAAATAAATTCAAACAAAACAATTAATTTATCATTACACTGTTTTATTTTCGAAGTTTGTTACATATTAATAATCATTGGTAACTTGAAATTATCACAAACAAAGGTAGGTTTTAATTTAAAATAAGATTTTAAAATTATACCAAAAATAAATTAGACATAAATTAACAACATTAGATACATCAATGGTCAAAGCTCGATTTGGTTAGCTTAAGTTCATAATATACCTATTAGATTAATTATTTACTTGTATAAATTGACTAATATTTTATTATCAAAAAATGCATTTTAAAATAAACTTTAATGCGTGAGAATATTTAGTATCACAGTGTTCGGCAAGTACATACAGCTTTCTGGTAAATATTACTTGATAAAAATATTGGAAACTTACACGAAAATACGTAAATGGAATACAGAATATCATTTATTGTTGATTGAGCTCTCATATGATATTAATGTTCATTCAGTCTCGAAAATATTTATTTGAATATAATATAATGATATGGTTATTGTACAGTACCTACAACATAAATATTTAAGAACGTAGTTTCTTAGGCCTAATTCAGACGAAATGAGCGTTAGCATTTTAAATAATGACTTTATTCTTATTTAAGATTCGGTTGGTTAGGCTGGATTATCAATATAGTTTAGTATCTGTGTCGTGATCTACTTAGTTGTTAATGCTTTAATCAAATATAGGTAAGTACCAATTTTTCGATTATGGTAGGTACATGTTTGTAGGCGTAGACGCGGTATGGAATCTTGTAAGTAATTTTTAAATTATAAAAGTTTATTTTAAGCCTTAAAAATAATGGAAGCGTTAACCAAGCCACGACATTTTTCGTCTGAATCAGGTTTATGTAATAATCAGGAAAATTTCATAATAACACTAATCACAAGGTATTTTATCGTAATATGTGGAGATAATTGACTAGAACTAAACCGAAGCTTTGCTACACGCATTAATGTCACCGATGCTCTTGACACGTCTATGTCTTTTCTGTTTTAGCGCTGTGTCGTCAATAGACTTCGCGGGTAGAGGAGAACTCACTCTGTGGGCGTGGTCCGCTTTCTGTCCATGCCTGAAAATTATAGTCGTTTTAGCAAAACGCTCCGTAAAGCACACACCTGCATTAAAACTTTTAATGGTTTGTGTTTTTATGTACTAGAACGACATAATATTAATGGGACACTAAAAACGTGGGGAATGCTTCTTGGCAGTTTGTTTTATGTTATTTTGTGTAAACAGACCCCACCTCATATTAAATTTGTCACGACTAGCATTTTTGTTACAATATAAACGCTTAAAATTCCTATAAATTATATATACATTTTCTACAATAAGTATTTATTACTTCAACCTCAAGTTATTTCAATTACTTCGTAAATGCAATTTTTTTTGATAACCAACAATTGACTATAATATTGTGACTGGTAAACATGACTCAATGTTACTTTGTCAACTGTAATAAAAATGTATAGTAGGTATGTTGGTTAGGTATTACTACAATTTGAATAGCAATACTACTTTATTAAAATCTAATCAATTAAAGTAACCATTAAATCACCGATACATGTTAATTTCTACTTAATAATCGCCTTCATTTCTGCCCCTAGAAATAACAATGTAGGTACAATTTCCCGTCAAGCAATAGATCGTTTTCTTTTAAAGCAAAATTACAACTTAGGTAAGGCATCAAGTCCTAAGTTGTTAAGTTTTTCTTTAGTCTTAAAACTTCGGTTGTTTTCGGACCTCACTATTAATAAATTGTCACTTGAATGTCTTCGCCAAAAGTTGTATCAAAAAGGTTCTTGGGTACTTGTTTACGTGGCGAACTTTTACAGTTCTGAAGTCAAGTTTCCCTGACGGCCTTGTGTTTTGCTCATAAGTAAGATACCTACTGGTAAGAGTACCTACCAGCCAAGTGCGTTTTGCAATTCGCAAAACGCAAAAACAACAAAATGTTTATTTACTTGGCGACGTAATAATACTTACTATTACTTACCTATAATATATAGTGTTTGATATTTATTTTATTTTATTATTTATTTATTTTAAACTTTATTGCAAAAACCTTACAACAAGGGTCACAATGGCCGGACTTAATTACTTATTTTATTATTATTTATTAAAAACTTTATGATCACCTCCAAAAAACAACAATGGGCGGACTTAATGTCCTATGGCATTATCTCCCCATCTCCCAGTCAACCTGAGTAGACGAGGAAAAGTTGATACGGGCCGAAATTGATATAGGTTAACCAAAACTTACCTATGCGTAATGTTTGTGCTTTCCCTCACGTCGTTCAATCGTTGAAGGCTGTCCCGAGTTGACACACTTGACTGCGAGTACAAAGATAATGGTGTGTATATTGGTTCGTATTCTTGAAGCGTGGGCGGTGGCGCATACGTCATGCTCAGTTGGGACAATGTCCTCACGCCTATTGGAGGCGAATATGTCATTTGATAACTCGGTGCGGTCAGACTCAGCACGCTGGAACTCTCGCTTGAACTCGACGGAGAAGTCCGATCGTGTTTCGGCTTTAGGACCCCTAAAGCCCGGCTGATTGAGCCCTGTTAGACAGAGTTTAATTACGAACAGTTTGAAACTAAGAAAACGAAAGCCAAATAATAAAAGAACACCAACATTTTGATATTAAAATTACTAATTATTAAAAGCGACGTTGAATATTAATCTCTTTGTAATTCAGTTTCATATGCAACTTATTCAAACATGCTTAAGCGGCTTTAAATCCGTTAAGCTAAGGGGAAGGACCCCGCTGTTAGATAACAGATCTAATTACTAAACGCTACGGTGTCTAGACGTATGTGTAATCATACCCTAAGGCTATGCCTCCTTGAATCTGCATTGAAATCGATTCCTGGCAATCCCGTCGCAACCGATCTTGAGAACGGTCTACCCAACATTCTTATTTGATGTCCAAACATGTTCCTGAAAATATTTCGCAATCAATCGCATTATTCACCCAAAATTTACAAATTTGAGTTTGCTTCACAGAAGCCAGGCAGCAGACAATCAACATTATTATGTAACTGAATTTATGAGGATCCCTCAAATTCATACTATTCTCATCATCTGCTAACACAAAAAGCTAACATGCAAATTCTATACACTTTAGAAGTCGCTTTATTTCAGAGCTTAGCATCGATCCTAAACGAAAAAATTGCGTGGATCCAAATACACTTCTTATTAAACTCAGTTAGTTTAAATGTTGTTGAAAAATTAAACGAAAATCGTGATTAAGTTCGGCATAGACACCAAAAGCATGATGCACTTTACTCGGAAAATAATACGGATCATGCTTATTGTGTACGACTATGATAATAAAAAAACTGATCTAAGGTAACATTTAGTTCGTCACTAAGGAAAATTACTGAAAAAAATGCTTATAAATTCTCCAGTGGAACATACAGAATAGATGCAGTATTTTTCCTTGTGAAGACAAATAAAAATAAAGGTTGAATTGTTAATCAATTATGGAAACAAAAGTCGACAAGCATGTCAGTGTGTCGGAAATAATTGACAACGTTATTTTTACAAAAAAAAAACAATAAACGTGGAATGTAAGAAATAAAGTATCATGGAGAAAGAGTGGACAAAGCCCGAAAAAGTGCGATCTAATGATGATGACAGAGAGGCATTCATGACGTATCGATAAAATGGTCGTTACCGTTCTGTCTCGATGCAAGGATCGCCAAGTTAGGGTGATGGACAAGAAAATAACCGACTCGACAGCCCATACGTTTGTCTTTTATAAGGGTTTATTCACATTTATATGCCAATCGATAATGTTACAAGTAATCCTAATATACACGGTTCTCAACTTTACAATATGAATGTATACAAGTCAAAAACATAGTTATCTTACAATATCGGTAAATGCTATTATTGTTATTACCCTAAAGCTATTGTGAATGGTTCTGTTTTAGTATCTAAAGACATACAAGGAAATTATTAAATCTTCGTTTATTACATATTGGTTGACTAAAAGAAACATATTATTTGAATTACTTGACTTAAGGTGATGAGGCATGATACACCCCTAATAACACGAAGCATTCAATGCTGTACGCCAATATCAACTAATTTGTATACGTAATACATTTAATAAGTTTACGAAATTGATTGACTCCGAATAACATTAAATCTGACAAATCTAATCTACGGCAAGTTTGAAACTCGGGGTATAATGTTTAAGGAACATTGAATCTAACATTGACGAAGGCAAAGGGCACTAAGATTGTGAATTTTTCCGATCGCTTTAACTTTCTGAATTCTTCTACATACTTGTACGTACATACCACGACTCCTACTATAACATATCAGTCTTCGCCGCTCGTAAAGTTTTCGATCAAAAAATGTACACAAGACGAGCGAGATTGACGGAAGAATTTTTTAAAGGTAAGATATTTTCGCAAACAAAACAATGTTTTGTGTAAAAATAGCAATTTACAAATTTAATACAAGGGAATTTTACAATAGGTACAATAGGGCTCTAAGCAAAATTTATTTTTTGAAAGAAAACGTTTTGACTTTTGAGGATTTATCTTTGCTTTGTGGACAACAAGGATGCTCGGGCAGCCTCCACTTGCAGTTCTTCCACCTGGCAAAATATCGTATACCTGCAGGATTGCACCTCACATTATAATCAACTACAGGATGCTCACCTACGGGGCGGTGACTGGTGACTGTGACATGCAGTGCAATTTTTTCTCTCTTTATGACAAATCAATATTATGTAAATTTACTGCACTTAAGAGCGAAAAGATCATGTTTTGTGGGATCGTCACAGCAGTGTTACGGAATGTCACCAAATAATTCGATTGTAATAGTACTGATAGTATCATTTACGCTTTACGTGATATAAGTTACTTAAATAAAATGTAAAACATAAACATAAAAAATTACGAATCATTAGGTAATAAATAGTATCTGTTTAGTGTATATCCGTTTGCGTAACTTATGTCATGTAGATAATTCAATATTGAAATTGTAAGATATGAATATATTAAATGTAATACTAATAAAGTTGAATTTACAATAATATTTGCAATAACATACTATCGCCAAAATATTAGAAAAATCTAAATTTCAGCCAGACAGAAGTATTCAGAGGCAAATATAATGTTTTTCGTATACTCCAAATAATAAATATGAAATTACCTTGCTGGAATAATAAGAGCATCGAATTCAGCTACGAGATGTCTTCTTATAATGCTTTTAGAAGGCGGAATGCCGAGGGCAGTGGCCATGGTCTCTCCAGTAAAGGATGGTTCGAGAACCACTAAACCTCCATGGACTCCACTATCTGAAGTATAAAATTAAGATGAAAAGAAGTCACTTAACTTATATTAAGGGTGACTGATTGACAATTGTACAGAAATTATAATTATATATTTACATCAGGCCTTACCTTTAAGATTATCAGCAAATTCACCTAAGTCGATATTGTGCGCCCAGCGTATAAACCTCTGATTGGTCCACACTAGGGGATCAGCGTCTACATTTTCGCACTGATGACGCCTCACCGCCAAAGCCTACAGTTGCCAATAAATAGAATAGGCTTAGTAATTAAAAATGTATAGTCGCTAAATTAAGTAACGTTATTGGTAATAAAAGTCCTTGTGTATTACTTATAACTATTATAAGATAAGAATAAGAATGAAAAAAGTTCATAAACAATAACTTAATAACTTAACAACATAAAGATTTATTTCTAAGCAAAAACAGTTTTATAAACTGATATTGTCGTCAACAGCGGCAATAGTATGGACTATGTCGCCACTTTTTACGCCCACCTCGGAATACAGAAACAAAATAAGGAATTTGCACAATTTACAGAAACACTTATAGAAATAAAATTAAAGAAAGTAGAACTAAAAATTAACGCAGATGTGGCGTCTGCGTGTGTTGTGTGCGTGTGTGTGTGTGTGTTTCAAAGTTTGTAATTAGAAACAAGAGATTCAGTCTCATCATAATTATGTTAAGTCATAGTCATATACATAATATGACATGTATTCATAGCAGAGCCGGACTAATTGCAATTAACAAGATTTATTGCAGCCCATCTAATATTAAACGACAATATTGGTCTCAGTTCCAGTTAAGAACTAATTCAGAACATCGTAATAGTAATAAACGCAACTAAATAAATGAGGTCAAATTTTGCTCACTGTCAACGTTGAATTCAAAGGCGGAGTGAATAGGAAATGATTAATAGTCGAACATTACTGAGCTCGAAGCCGTGCCGAGGGAAACATTTTTAACAGATTCAGGAGATAATCTTTCGTTTGCTCTTCCACCTTGTCTCTACGCTCACCCTGATACAAATTGTCTTTCAAATGTCTCTCAAATAAGGGCAAAATCATGAGCGTGGCGATTTTCTATATTCGGAATATTTTAATTTCGTCAGTTAATTAGCTTACACTCAAATGGTTATTAGGAAAACAAAATTTGTGATGGCGCGTATAATGCTGAGTAGCTAATATAAAAAATCACTTATAAATTTAATCTGCTTAATACTTACTTGTCTATCATACTTCATTATTCTCAGCAAATGGATGCCGTGGACTATGGATGCTTGATGGAACTTTCTGGTAACTCCAAGGTACTTTTCTAGTTCTTTCTTACTTATCGTGTCCAACATTCGAGCATCGACCAAGTTTGCCAAGAACGATTCAGCGTACTGTTATCAAAAAAAAATGTTTTTTTTATTAACGGAATGTTATATTACGACCTTTTTTAATTTACTTGACGAATTTCATATTATGTTACAATTTCATTTAAAAAATCTTCAACTAACCTGAGACAATCCCAAATCGGGCAACCATTCAGCAGCGACCCAAGCATGCGTGAGTTGTCCTATCGTCGGGTTCCTCACGAGATCCGGTCGGCGTCGCTCCTCTATAGCGAGACGAAACTTCTTGCGATGCATCGGCTGGGCGATCCCCAAGCCCACTTCTAAGTCCGAGTCGGTCAGCTCTAGCAGAACCTGCCCATTCAAAGCACGGATCTAGAAACAACCAGAACACAATATTTGACGCTTCTATCGCGTCATCTCTACACGTGTTTCAGAATGAGTTTTAAGAGCATAAAGTTCAATGAGATTGATTTAAATTGTCGTGACTGTATAATTTTAGACTGTCGAAATAATACAACTTTATATATACTTAAGTAATGTATTTGTGTATTACTTCAGCGTTTTGATACCTAAAATAGGTAAAATTACACCTCATGCCTACATCAACAATGCTTACTTTTCCACTCTTGACGTTATCGGCCACCGCCGCGGCGTACTGTGGCATGCCGAGAGCGAGCTCCAGCCAGGCGATGATGGCGGGAGCGCGCCAACGCGAAAGCGGCAACGACGCGGCTTCCCGGAGAGCTGCTTCGCTGCCCAGCGGCGACCAAGCACGCGATGTATTCCCCGTGCCTGCGTAGATCGGCTCTGGTGAATAAAATTTCCGATTCAGTACTAGAACTCGGAAAAAGGAGAAAACCCAACCAGATGGACAAGACAGCACGAAACCACTGGATACATGACTATTCTGATGCTATCTTCCTCCTGTTGGTCGGCGGATAAAAGCCCTAGCCTAGGAGTTCCCGAGCGCGCTGTTGCTTTTCAGGTAGGTGAGGGTAGACGGGCGCAATCCTTTACTCCGAGCGAGAGCTCCTCTTTACTTCTTTATATGGAAATAGGGATGAAACGTATTTCGGACTAACTTAATTTTACGCTTGAAGCTGCGTGAGCAAATTAGACCTGACTCCCAGTATATTAAAATCAGCAAGTCTCGACCACAAATAATACATCTTAGTTTCTGAAAAGTACTTTTTAAATGTGACCTCCATAGTTTCCTCAATCTATACTTTAAATCTACCAAAATATCATCGTGTTGACCAGATAATTCGCAGAATATACAAAAAAAAAATGATAAATACAAATACTTTATACTATTAAAGAATAAACACTATTTCTCACCACTCTCATGTCCACTGGACGCGGCGCTGCCAGATTTAGTGCGATGACGGCTTCGCGCAAACACACGAGAAATGGAACCCCAAGCCGAACCTCTTCCTCTGCCACTCTTGGACCCACCAGCCCGCGAGCGCAAGCCACCAATTAGACCAGACTCACATTCGCCTGGACTCGACAGCTGCTCCACTGACCTGTTTAGAGATGGCTTATCTTATTCAATGTAGTTCGGGTAGGCTTGTAGCGCCAAAGGCAGTGGATATTAGGATTGCGATAAACGTTGCATCATCATATTATGCGTGGAGCTGACATAGTGCTTATTGCTATGTTTATAAAAGGGATATAGATAAATAACCTTCCGGTTAGGGTTAATTTAGAACATTATAAACATCATCAAAATATTCATAAAGCCTAATGCAAATGACAAGACAAAAAGTTACATTATAAGAAAAGAAAAGTTCAGAAATCCCTACAGTCTGCAGTGAAGCAAAAGGGCGGATTAAGATGGAAATTCGCTGTGTAAAGTCTCGTCTTTGAGTGTCAGCCTTGACCTTCTTCTACGATATTGAGCGCGCGAGAATGCAAATGATTTACTTATTCATCTCAGGAAAAATATTGCTGTGTTTTAAACCTATTCTTCCACCAAACCCACTTATTTGAGGGAGTATTGTAAGTATCTATGAGTTAGTTCAATTTATTAGTTAACAATAGTCTTGTAAGTATAATACAGCTCGTTATTTCCATTGGACGTTGGTCACTCATAATGCGTTGTTACGTTGTTACTGTTAAGGGCTCTGGCAGTAACATTTTTAATAAGTATAACCTGCAAATTTAATATACCTTTTCGACAAAAACACCCATCACTCCTTAAAGAACGAGTCCGGTGTTACAAAACATGAAAAATACTTACTTATGTACGTATTATATTTAAAAATCGAATACCAATTCAAATATATCTGCCCGCGGCATTTATTTTTCACGTACCTACTAGCTAAAGATTTGTGAGTGTAGAACTATAACTGAAATGGCGACGCAAACCCTCAAACATGGAACATATCATTATCATAATGCTAGTCTGCGGTTTCTGAACTTCAACCGCTGCAAACAATTTGTCGCATCTTGCGAGCCAATGCACTTCCTCTTCTGCTCCATTCAGATTCAGATAGTTTAGAATATTGTGAACAGACTTGAAAATATTTATACAGTAAACCGTATTATCTACATGGACATGATAGCAATAGTAACTTTATTTACAGAGTTCACATATTTGTAGGTATACGCCTGTCGGAAAATGTGCATTTTATACTCAAAGAGTGCATCATTTGGTTTCGACGACCTCTAGAGCAAGTTGGTAATGGTATTCACTACAAGATTCCCGTTACCTTCCAAACACCTTCGAGTAAGTATTTAAAATGTTTTACCAAAAACTAAGTAAAATTCAATGTTTTAAAATCAATAAACCGTTTACACATTCATTCTTGTCCACACTAGGATTCCGGCGTCGCGGGTGTGGAACCTAGATCCGGCAGTAACCACTTATTTGTTACACACACTTTAGTCATCGAACCCGGGACCCCTCACTCTGCAGGTAGAGTCCACTTGTATTAGGCAACAGAATTTTTTGTAGAGATTTTGTAGAGATATTCTACTAAATAAAGATGAAAAAGAAAAGCTTGGATGATGCTATATTGTAAGGTCATTATTTATTTTATAAGTCCAATGGTTAAGAAAATTTTGACAGAATTTTACTTTATCAAGTAATCAAGTAAATTTGTGATTCTATAGGTGTTTTAAAAATCACTTAAAGTAGTAATATAATATAGACTTAACCTATAGAATGTAGACAAGTATCGTTCAGTGATTCCGTCACTTACAAATACATTGATATTGAATGTTCTTATAGGTACCTACCTACATACTTAAAATTTTTTAGATCACCAAATTTATTGTCGCGCAGCAGTTTGAGTTGGCAAAATCTACTGATGCAGAAATATATAAATCCTCAGTATCTGGGCTGTTACTAGGGCATAGCTTCGAAATTCTTTTGGGAAAACATTGCAAAACCCGGTAGTGGCGGAACTCACGTGTAAACATGTTTATTTTTAGTAGGTATTTATTTTGTTTCTTTTCAATCCAATGTAATCTGGCGCGCTAGCAATGATGTATAATTTAGATGTGCGATATTTGCGCGCTAGTCTATATTTTATGGGTCATCGGAATAAGATTTATAAGTTTGTCAGTCGGTCCTCTCTCAGTTCTAAATATCACAACTAATATTATAAAAGTAAAAGCGTGTTTGTTGGTTTGTCCTTCTGTCTCGCTGCAACAGAGCAACGCATAGACGGATTTTTTTATAAAGTTTACTGGCCGCAGATAGACAAATAGACAGATAGATATAATAAAAAATAAAAAAAAACATTTATTTGCTCTCAACAACATGCTTCTTAATCTAGGCAGATAGGCAGATAGATGGCTATTTTCTAGTCCAAATAAATTCACGGTTACCATAATACATGACGCTGCACACTTACCTACACCCAGTACGTACTGGAATTTCACAATAGTCAAGAGTACAAGGAGTACATACAAATAGCTCTCCGCTTGCAGAACCCACACTATACTAATACTTAATAGTCATACGTCCATAATAGTAATACGTAATAATAATAATAGTCTAATACACAGTAGAGAAGAGAAGAAGAAAGACCAACCTGGAGAGAGATCCGGCATCGATGGCGCGCGTGAAGGGTGACGCGCTGTTGTGTGGGGACAACGTAGGGCTGCAGTCGCGTGGCGTGCTCACTGCAACAACATTATAATTGTATCTACTGCACTATTTTTTACCCGACTGCGTAAGCAGGGCGGTTATGTTTTTAGAGTGTTTGTATGTCTAGGTATATCTTTGTCACGCTAGTAGGCTAAACGGCTTGATGGCTTTTAATAAATGAGGTGTCGTTAGTTTCCTCTTGGCGTGTGTGCACTTTTTATTACCCGACTGCATAAGAAGGGCGGTTATGCTTTAGAGTGTCTGTATGTATATCTACATCTAGGTATATCTTTGTCACGCTAGTAGCCTGAACGGCTTGATGGGTTTGAATAAATGAGGTCTCGTTAGTTTCGTCTTGGCGTGTAGAATGTCAGGATCATCAGCTTGAGAAAAATCAATATGGCTGCCGTCAGTGTAAAATTGTTGGTGTTGTTGTAAAAGTCTTATTCCGTCGAATCATTTTTTTGCTAATATCTTTAACGGGTCAGACACGTGAAATCTACAATTTGATAATATATATAATAGAATAAAAGATAAGTACCTACCTAATACAGCGAACAAAATACGTACGTAGTCACAGCAGGACACCGCGTTTCGCATACAACTCATTTACAAAAGCAAAATTAGAACGCGAAAGATTCTTCAAAGATTATTGTTGACAAGAATTATTATTAATGATCGCCTAAAGTGGTTTTCCTTCATAATAATAGCAATAGCATTCGCAAGTAAAATGTATATAATGCACAGAAAATCCAATAATTAGATCAGCCTTTTTGATTCGAGACCTGACCCAAGAGAGAGGCCGAGGTTTAAATACTGCTCTGATATTAGTATTATGGACCTAATCCGCTTTGGAGCAGCGTTGTGAAGTGAGCCTCCTCAGCTGTAAGAAGGGACCCGTGCCCTTCAATGGGCCGGTAATGGGTTGTAGCCCACATACCTATTTTACAACATTCACCCTACCCTAAATAAGTAATAGAAAAATAAAATTACGTTTTCCTAAAAATATCAAAGCTATGCAAACTACTCGTATATTTTGGTATAGATAGATAACATTCCCAGTAATAAGCTTTTTAGGAACCTTATACTTTTCAGAAAGGACCTTTGAGTAATAAAATATTCGCTCGCAGGAAACTTTTACTGCGCTTATTTTACCAAAGGGAGGAAAATGCAAACTTCTATTAAAGAGCGCAAACGAACGTTATAAAAATGAAAGATCTTAAAATTGCAAAAAAGGTAAGTATAGTCTTACTTGGAAGAAAATTAAATTTCTTTGTATCACAAGAGGCAAGAGGCAACAAAACAAAAAGGCTTCATTGAATGTTTTGTCTAGCATTCAGAATCATTTGACATAGGTAGGTACTTACTTACATAGGTGTACTATGTTACGATTCAACGCGTTCGGGAGTAGTTCG
>DWMR01000480.1:0-12366 GCA_018245355.1 Dalla costala
ATGCTGCTGATATTTGAACTAACGTTGGAGGATGAAATTTTTTAAGGATTGTTGTGTAACAACGACCTCTTTCATAAACCAACGCGTGGATGAGTGACGGTGTATCAGACAACCTATTTCACAATTGGTCACAGACCGGCTTCCTGTAATTTGTGCCAACGAGCTTCCGTCTCCACTTGACATGTGATGGACTGACAACCATGGCCAATGCCGCCTTTGTTGGAGACAATAGGGGTGATACGTTGAATATACTTACAGCATTAAGATAATTATACGTGGTTATGTTTTGTAGTCAAAATAAAAGTGGCAATGTGATGTGAAGTAACTCTTCAAGAGACATTTCAGAAATCCCCTCCACTCGGCATTGCGGAAAGGTGCTAGATTTTGGCCAACTTGACTGTTATTAGGTGTTAAACCAATAGGTACTTACGTACGTCGTATAGGTACTTTTTTTTATAAAAAATAATTTTGTATCTAATACATTTCGTCACTAAGTCATTTCGGGCGATAAATCAGGACTACAATCATAAACGGTTATAAAAAATAAGTAGGTAATATAAGTTTGTCCCGATCTATATAAGTAAACCTCGCCTATGTGCAGAAAAAGTTAAGAACTTAAAATTTTACTTTATATCACCAACTCAATACCCATACTTTCAAAACATCAGGTAAACAGGTACGATTTCGTTTGTTCTGCGTGGTTATAATATCTGATTGGTCATACAGCCTTCCTTTAACCTTTTGTCCCATTAGGGCATTGTTGAATGAACCCAATTAAGTAGCTCCATCATATAAGTATGGCGTTTTGTGGTCATTCTTTGCAGTGCTATTGGTAAAAGCAAGAGTGACAATGCGTATAGCAGAATATTTTTTGATATTGTGCTATTTATTTTTAAATGGTTATGTAAGTACAAGTTAGTAAACCTAATAAAGTTACTACTTATTCGAATTATTTGAATTTAACCAACACTAATATGTACGTTTTATATTAGGCTTTGAACTGCAGAATAGAGGGTGGGCCCAAAGACGATGAAGTTAAAAAGCTTTATAAAGTTTGTATGAAACAACAAAGCGATAGTAATAATAGTAATCATGGTGGGGACTTAGATCAAGATTGGAGGGAGACTCGAAGATACAATCAACGGTCTCAAGAAAACATGGCAAGGAATAGAGGGGATACTAGCAGCGGCTATAGAACGGAGGAAAGGGATAGAGGTGACGGGAATAGGATGCAGAATAGAGATAGGGAGCAAAACAAAATGCGTGGACAAGATAGAGGAAGCAATGGTAGAGACAACAGAATGCAGTATGGAGAAAGAGAAAATGAAGATGATAGGGTGTACGCAAGGGGTGGACGAGGGGAAAAACAAAATAGCAACGGCGATAATAGATCTGAAAGGAATACTGGTGTAAGCAGCAGGAATGACTTCTTTCAAAGTGAAGACTATAGTGTAAGTAATATTTATTAGTATTACCTTTAAATTAATTTACTGGTGGATAATAATTAAGTGTAAGCTTTTTCTGTCTGCTTCTTTTGAGTGGGATTTTGAACTAAATATTTCATTTTAATTAAGGGATACAGCAACAATAAATATTCAACGCAGTCCCCAAGAAGGTATAAGCGTGAAAGACGAGTAGAAGTAAATTCTGGGAAACGAAGCCAATATAATCCCAACCCACAAAGGTTCCCTGGATATGACGATAGATACAAAGGAGACGCCAAAAACTCAAGCGAAAGCAACTCTACGCAAGATGAGGACAGCAAAGCTTGTGCATTACATTGTTTATTAGAAAACTTGCAAATGGTAAATATTTAATTATTATAAGTTGAACCAAAACATTTATAAACCTGGATGTGTTCTTAATAGACTAAAAAGAAAAATGAGGACCTTACTACCTAAGTAGTTTCTAGAAGTATGAGATTTCTAGAAATCAGATGCTTCTACCAGTTTTTCGATTTCGATTGTTAGTGTAGGTACTATACTTATAATAATAAAACTAAGGGAATTTATGGAGGAGTTAACAGTTAACCTTACGTTAAAGTATAATTAAAGTACGATTACTCTACAGACTGGAGAAAGCGAAATGCCAGACCGTTATTTGGTGACACACGTAATCACAAAAGATGTGAAAGATGAGGACTTAAAAGACTTTTTGCAAGACTCAATCGAAGAGTGCTTTCAGATGCTGTTTAATGGTAAGTTTAGTTTGATGTTTTATGGAATTGGTTAACGTTATAAATCCATCGCCACGGGTATTACCTAGTATTAGGTTAAATCAATTCATTACCAAGTAGAAGTCCATGCGTGGATTGACTGAGTTAAACTCCACAGAACATTAGAATTGCGGATATTCTCACGATGTTTTAGGTATTTATCTCAGTGAATGATATAATATAAAAGGCGTAGTAAGAGAACTAAATTGGAATAACATTTTCTCTGCTATAAGCCTTTTCATTATAAAGTAATAGTAACTACGTTTAAATTTTTTGCAGAAAGTTCCGACGACAAATGCGAGTTTTCGAAGAATTTGTTGATGTGTTTGTCGGAGAAAGGAAGAGCCAATTGTGACGATTGGCAAGATGATTTTCAGTTTTAAGTGGTTTTTGATATGTAGAAGAGTGTTCTTCTCTTCGCCTTATTTTATATGCGTTACTTTATATTTAGAGGTGGCTTGCAAGCGATGAGAGATATACCTACTTATGTAAAGGCCCATTAAGTTAGTACATAATATCTATCAGAAATTGTTTGAAGTATGCGTATTTTGAGTTGTTATAATGCTCCAAGGTATTATGTGAATTCTTGTATAAGCTGCCCTTAAATAATTCTAGATTAATATTAGTTAATATTTACCTACTTGGTTTTGGATTTTTAAGTGTGCTGTTGGACTTTTCACCGTTGACCGTGTTATTTTCAACGCTATCGGAGTTGCACTATGTTTGTGTCTACTCTGTGTACGTAGGTATGTATCTACCTACTCACTTACTTATTATAATTCTATGGTGTTCTAGTTTTACCTTTTGATAAATTAAACTTAATGTTTTCTTCACGATTGTATCCTTTTCTCATACTCCTCTCTCCTTATAGTATAGCTCAGTAGAGAGCAGAGTAGTAACCTAAGCGTCTACAAAGTAGTCTTTGTGCGTGGAAAATATAGAGATCCTATCATAATAATTCAACTGACCTCTAATCTTGCATCGTTCTTCGCTGTCGCTCGTTCTATATCCTTCTGCTTCTTGAAGGTGAGAAAATCTCTGTCCTGTATATAAGTGATCAGAGTGAGCTTGAATTCCGCTCTGTCTTGGCTATCCGCTATGTCCGCTTCATCCTTGTCCCAGGTTTCGAGAAGATTATTCTTTTGACGTTCATACTCTGATTGCAGTTTGTCAAGTCGTTGGCTACCGATTCCTGGATAAAAGAAATATTAAAAAATATATATAATGGTCCTTTTTTCATACATTAAAGTCCTAACGAACTGGTAGATTTGCCACCTGATGGCCAGTGGTCACCGTCGCTGTCGATGCCGTCACCACCAGAGTCCAATTGTCGCTGACTTTAATAGCGCTACGATATATACGATAGCTATAAAGAGCTCTTTAGCCTCATGTCAAAAAAGGCTTCAGAGAAGGTCATCCCAGAAAAAGTCTTTCATGAAAATTGTATTTCACGCGGTGCCCGCATAGGATCCAGGATTTTGAAGGTTCATCTTAGTCCTAATCTTCAGCGAAGGCAATAACCGGTTTGCGGAGAAATTTGCCGATCACCATGATATGGAGACGATGAAAAACATAGTTTTTTGTAAGATACAAGACAGTGGTATACCTACTTAGAAAATAGCTCAACGTCTCCGTGTGTGTCTGGAAAGCGCGCCGATGCTGCTCATCAGAGTCGTCTATGGCTCTCACCAGCGAACCTATGAGTCGATCCTTTCTCTCCGTTAGAAAGTTGAAGCTCATTATCATGCCCTGGGGATAAATTTAAATAAGGAAAATTTAAATAAGTATTTGTTTTAAGATATCAGGCTATGGGGGTAACTAACGGACATACATAGCTCAAAAGCTTATGCATACATAACATAGGTAGGTACAGTCTATCTATCAAGTGGTTATTATAAGTACTACACTCACCACAACGCTTTTGTAGAAGGCGATTATTTACAGGGTGTATCTATGCTCCTCCTGATTTATAACTTCTAGAGTTATGTACCTACCTACCTACATTTTATCATAATTATGTAAGATGTCAAAAATGCGATCTTACCTGGATATCCAAACCCATTTGTTTGCATTTGATTTTCCGAAGAATGTAGCGCCACTGTTGGTTAATTTTCGCGGTGTTCATTTTGCTGTAGGCCTCCTCTTTATCCAGTTTTTTCTGAAAACCATTTCCTATTAAAGCCATTACCGTCAAAATACAGAATACGTGCTTCCTCTTGAAATGAGAATGTATTCATACAACATAATTAATGTGTAGGTTAAGCAGTACCTTAATGAATCTGGCCACAAGTTCGCGCTTCCTTCTGCGAGCTTCTTCCTCTAGATCCGCGCGATGCTGTAGGTACCTGATAAACAATTTAATTTGTAATAAGTATTTAGAAAACACAAAATTACCATCGGCTACGACTACGTGGCGCGTTGACTGATGAAATACCGCTCGCGGGTTCGAATCCCGACTAAGGCAGACATTTGATTAGCAAATAAACGTATCTTGAGTTTGAGACATTTCTGTGCTAATCGTTAAATAATCATTAGTAACCAAAGCAGTGCGGTTTATTATTAATTTTGGTTTTAAAATAATAATTTCAAGTGTACAATTTCATATGAAAATAGTTTGCGTTTTTCCCGTTTCATAGCGCTGTAGTCACACATTGCAGAAAAGCGATGTTATCGCTAGTTTTAATTTAAAATATTTGAAATGAAACCACATATTAGTTACTTAAATGAAACCTATGAAGTCAAGAGCGATGCTCTAGTGAAGAAAAACAAGTAGCTTACCTAGCCCGCTCTTCGTCCGACATCCGAGCCAGCTTATTTACTTTGCCCTTTTTAGGCATTTTGAGGTCTCTTTAGCCTAATTAGTCACCGTCAACCCACGGCTGTCCTTAAAAGTTTAGTCTGAAAAATGATAAGATATTAAAAAGGAAGTTGAATTTAATTTATATTGGAAACTCCTTAGTAAATTTTAAATTGAGAGACACAGCCTGCTACTTCCTACGGCCAAATGGTGAGTGTAGTGTTAGTTATTGAACAAACTTTCTAGTAATTATCGTCGTAACGCAGCAACATGGTGCGGCGTTACCGTTTAGTACCCCTGTAGCGGTGACAATTGGTGACACAGAGGCGATAAGCTTCGATCGGGTCCGAGCATGGATGTTCAAACCTACGAACGCACCTCTGACTTTTCGGGGTAAGGTAATTGCGAT
Organism: Dalla costala; assembly: GCA_018245355.1. NCBI lineage: Eukaryota > Metazoa > Arthropoda > Insecta > Lepidoptera > Hesperiidae > Dalla > Dalla costala. The sequence continues at coordinate 5,422 of DWMR01000480.1, forward strand.
TGAAGAAATTAAATAGAACTCTCTTTACCATGAAGGAAAACGTATTTTTTTCTGTTCCGTGAAAACACACACACACACACACACTCACATCCACAACACACACACAACCTCATAATCCGTTCATATCTAATTTTATACCTTATTTATACTTTTATTAGAATTTAAGAAAATAGTCCTGTTTAGTTTTATGTATTAATTTTGCTGTAACTAGTATATAAGGAAGAGCGGGGCATCCTGACACAGGTAAACATTTACTTAAAAGGATGCCCCCATAGAGTAAACATAACATTGTTAGTATTTTAGGTGAAATAAAACTATTTTCTATTTTCTATTTTTCTATTTTTCTATTTCTGTTGCTGTTACCCATGACTTCGCCTGCATTGTATGTTGTCATTATCTCGGGATGTGTGCAAATATTAGGATTTTAAAGTATCCAATGGCCTTCTCCGTGACTCAAACGATGTCTACAAATTCTATGAAGATCGGTTGTATAGGTTTTTTTTTATATCATGCGAGTAGCAAACTAGCTTGCAGACCCGCCAACTGCTGCCACCCATGGACATCTGTGACAAGCCTGGCATAGGACTGTATGAGGGACTGTTAGTTAGTTAGTCCTGTTAGTATAAGATGTTAATAAGCATAGTATTAGTTCATTAGTTTTCGTTAGTAATGGGACTATTGGTGTTAGGAGTGTTAGTGACAGTTAGTCCTGTTACTAATCGTTAGTATTTGTCCTATTCGAAGCTGGTCACAGATCCGTTGCCACCCCTGAGGACTAAGGTTTTCGCCTCTTGTATAAGTGTAACCGGTATCTGCACCGCTCCGGCCGATGCACAATTGTTGAAAAAAACTTATTTTACGGTGGAAATAGGTGCGGCGCGGCGGCGGTGGTGGTACCGCCCCGGGTGAACTAAAAGGCCGTCGGGGCCGTGAAGGCGTATCAAACAAACAAACAGATTTTTGCACCTATAACATTAATAGGCATTCTTTTTGATTATTCGCTTATACTTATGCTGCTTATTAGTCTGATTAAAAATGATGATTAAAAATTAAAAAAATCTCTTCACATTACCATTATTTTACTCTATACTAGAGTAACCTATCTCTAAAATTCCAAGTCATGGTTACAATATAATTAATATGCTTTCTTTTTCACTTTCCAGGTATGTTTGCGATGGTTTAAAGAAGCTGAATGAGGAAGGTGTAAGTGTATTATAAAAACATGTTTAATTTTAAGAACTTTACAACCGTACCAAGGCCTATATCTAGGGCTCTACGCGCTGTTATGGACTGGACTCTGGCCGGGACAATTTTTTTTACAGAATTCTGTTTGTTTTCGGGTCTTCGTCGTTCGTCGTCGGATTGTGTTCGCCGTCTCCTCCATTAATTCGATTTATCAGGTCATTTTATAAAACACTAAGCTTAAAAGGGTTAACAAAACTTAACGTTGCAACGGTACAAACTTCAACTAGTATTCAAGAATTATGATGAATGATAAAACAGCGAAATCAACATGCCGCAAAATCTCTATAAATCATTTTAATAGAGACCCTATTAATCCATTGAATGATGCAATGGTAGACACAATAGAAAATCTATTGTGTTTCGCCTAGATGTGTCCACTGTACATTCCAGGGGTTAACAATTTTGTTCACCTTATACTGTCAACCGTCAGACTGTTTACTTAATATTATCTTTAAGGGCTTTGACAAGTCTTATTGGAAGTACTATTTGTGGAATATAATTAACTGGTTTCATATTTTTATTTTGCAATTGATCGCTTCCTGAAAGTTTCATTTTAATGAAAACTCCGTGGCGCGTTGCGTTGGTCAGTGACCCTGACAGAAGAGCCGTGGGGCCCAGATTCGATCCCCGGCTGGGGCAGACATTTATTTGGCAGATAAATGTTTGTAATCGGGCCTTGGGCGTTATATTATGTTGTTTTTTGTGTGTCCGACACTCGCAATACAGGTAATCCTAGTGCGGAGGTGTGAGTATAAGCATTTATTATTATCTACTTTGTTACTTAAGGATTCGTCAGTGTTCATTACCTTCCTCTAATGCGCGCCGGGAATGTTTTTTTCATTTTTATATTATGAGAGTATCAGTCCGGGTGAACTCGGGTACTGGTTCTACCACCTGGCAGACTCTTGCTTAGGGCAGGGCAGAGCACGGATCTCTCGTCACAATTGAGGAGATCTAGAGCGCACTTCACTACGCTGCTCCAGTGTGGATTGGTGGAGGGGTTAGTGGTTTCTAATATGTTTTTAATATGCCGAAAAACAACCATCTTACCGCGGCAGAGTTGGTGGCCAACAGCTAGAACATTATAACATTCTACTCACTATATTCCGTCAGTTTATGATTTCTCCCTAAGTTTAATATAGGTAAATTATCGGTACTTACGATATTCTGGTAACCTAATTTACTGTTGATAGCACATCGTAAGTGCGCAGTGAAAATTTAACATGGTTAAAATATACCTATAATAAATGTTTACATAAACCTTTTAATAAACCTTTACTACTTCAATTACTGCACTAATTACCTCAAGCCTTATAAAACATCAGATTGAGCTGAAATTTTTATAAAAACCCAGCTTAGAAAAACCTGCAGCTAAAAGTATACGAGGTAATTTTTTACTTTCATTTTCATAATTTGGTCCGTAATCTCGTCATCATTTTCTAAACGTTTTTAAAAAAAGTACCTACTACGTTTATTTTTAAAAGTTCCCCTGATTAATCATTGCTTTAATTAAGAGTTTTAATGCTGAACGATTGGGATTAGATTCTATCAATTTAGTTAGTAGTGTTAGTATTAAAACTTTTCAGACCAATATAGCGATCCTGTCTGCTGGAGTTACCGGTTTTATATCCGGCTCAATAAAGATCGGCGGCAGCCAGGGTAGGAAAAAAAAAATGCTGGTCACTCCAAAAAAAACTTAGGCTCTTACCAACTTGTTATAATATTATCATTATGTCGTGTCGATTTCTGGATCACTTTAACACCCAACTACAGCTCGACGTTTGCTCTTCGGTAGACCGGCGGCATCATTGAGAAGCTTGCCAGCCCTTCCTACCGACTGCGCCAATTAAAAATGCGCCAGGGAAAATTAGGAAAAATAAACTCAAAAATAAACTGATACATTGACGGACTTATTATAATATCTTGGCTATCTTGACTCACTATTAAATTATAACGTTGATTTTCGGATCGCTTTGAAAACCTGCTGCAGCTGTGCTTTTTGGGTAAACCGGCTGCAGTCATGACGAGCCTGCAAGGCCATCCTAATTTCACCCTAGTTGTAACCGAACCGATAACAAGCATTTACACCATAAATTGTTCAGTGGCGTAGAATGGGTAAACCCACAGTATCTACACTATAGTATCGTACTAGTATAAAGCTAATATATAGGTATGTAAGTAGGTATATTCAAATATGAACCGGCCGGCAGCTGACTGGTACTAACTACTCACGGAATATTATCGACAATTCATGAATACGCGCCAAATTGCTAAAATATATACAGAGGTTACATAGCCAACATTCGCTACGCTAAATCCGGCAATGACGTCGGCTCGTAATTAATTTGGCATCTGTATTGAGTTAATTGCATGAAATAACCAATAACCCATTAATTATGTTTATTATTGTGGGTGTGTGTACCTATTTGTGTTTTAGCGACGAAAGTTCAGTAATTGACTTTGTATTTAAAGGCGTCATATTTTGTAAATTTCTATCGTGTTTTTGTATTAAAATAGGTACCTTATGTGGCAAAAACAAGCAAGGCATTAAAATCATAACAGTAATTAATCCTTTAGATGGAGTTTGCAATAAGGGCGCATCTTAAAATAATATTTTCTGTTTCCTGACATAATATTATCTTGAAAACGACAGAGCGTTTATTTTATAATACATATTTTTGACGGCAAGGAAAAACCTCATCCCTCTCGGCGAGCAAGACTAATTTACGATTATCTATCTTGCTAAGATCGACCTTGCTCTATTTTCCTTTGCCGTTGTTTTTCAGAGCCCCCACAATATTTAACGCCGTTCATAAGGCATCATATTTCGTGGATTTTTTGTCGCTCGAGTAAAATGTGAATAATTGAGTTTTTGCTTTACAGTCTTACCTAGTCTAACCTAACCCTGTTTGCCGCTTCATGGCCCGCCAAAGGCATCCTTAAGGCGAGCAAATTGCGCAATAGATTGTTTGGCAATATTGTGTTGTGAATTCTCCTTATCCATAAGTCAGTGAGTGATTAAAGTGAAACATATTGATTTCCACATACATATTCATTACTACACACGAGACGTCCATCTTAATCTTAGCAATGCATGTGTGACACTGTACCTTATGGCGGTGGTGATATTTATTATTGTGAATACTGTAAGCACTTTACCGGAATGTATATAATGTATTAAAAATATACCAAGTTTAAAAATTAGTTACCGTTCTTTATTTTAATTAAATAACCTCCACCTTTTTTGAAGTCGGTTAAAAATAGCCTTGTTTACGTGACAACAGCTATTGAACGACGCAAAATCGTTCAGCTCCAGAAAATATTCCCAGCAGTAAATAAACTTTTACGTGCTTTATGCTGATGCTTCATCGCACTTGAAATAGTTTGTTTAAACACGGGAAAAGTTTAGTCTACCCGCCCGAGGGATTTACTCATTCTGGACGGGCGGATTGAAAACCGCTTGTAACGCAACTCTAAAGTTGTTTTCTAGAACTAAAGTTACCAAATCTTGGGGTATTTTTTGTTTTGCTACAACTAAGTACCTTTTCACTACCTGGGCGAGTCTATCTTCTTTTCGCATGATTAGCCTTTTCGCACGGATGTTTTTTATTTTATTGGACTTTATTTATTGATGTATATTTATTGCGCTATTGCGTACCTACTGCTTCGTATTTTTATACGGTCGTTTTATTTTCTTTCTATTATGATTTTTTTTTCATTTGTAATATTTTGACTTTGAGTGGCCAGGATATACGATTTGCGATACTTACAAACGCACTTTACTTTCTTGTTAAAGCTATACGTGTAAGTAAGTCTGATCTTATGACTAGGTGATAGCTAAGCGGCCTCGTTAGAAACTGCTTACTCGCTGTTACTTGCCAAACTGTCCACCAAAAATTAATTAGTGTTTAAGCAGCCCTCATTGGATTTAGTTAGTTAAGTAACTAACTTACAACTAGGAAAATAGCTATCCTTTCCGATAACTGTACAGACCATACAAATATACATATACAAATATTATATTATCTTACGAGGTGGAAAACCTTGTCCGATTCTTATATAGAGAGATATATAAGATAAGATAACTACATAAGATACATTCAAGATCTATAAATTACTTATACGAATCGAGATCTATAAATTGATTATACGCACACAACTACTGTCACAATAATAAATACATGTCATAGCCGGGAAACGAACCCGAAATCCCTCGTGCGGAAGTCAGGTCTTACTAACCGGTCTACCGTGCGTTGCCTGTTTAAGTTGGCCTTGCAATAGATCATCGTGATAAAATAATTTCTACACCTAACCATATTATGAAGAAAACTGATACCGCTCAGGTACCGCTATCGGCCGTTAGTCAAAATCCCAAGATTCATAAAACTTTTCGGGTCTAGAGATGTTTTGCCAACCCTATAGTGGCCGGTTCAGTCGTTGCATCCAGTTAATGACCCGGTTCACAACCAACTCGCCCCGCAAGACGTCTTTTATAAAGTAACGTTGCAGCCATGAAGGTCGATTTAACATTTTACTTTTAGTACATGATAAAATTGGAGCACTTATTCCACCGTTGTTAACGGTTAGTCGCAATGTAGTTGTTTACAGTCACGTTAAATAGCTAGTTTAGTTTAACGGCCGCCCCTTTTGTAACTCGGTACAGCGGCCGCCATAACTATCCCGCTCCAAGCCTCCTGACCTTTACTTTAGTTTGCACTGTGTTGTAGAGGGCAGTGTCTTTCCCATAAATATGGCTAAGTATATAATGTTATTAAATGTGAAACAATCAAAACTTACATTGTAATCAATGTAAAAGGAAGAAAAATATCAATTGTCCGGAACGTTCAGTGAGATCAGTTCTAGTTGTTATACCACGTCGTCACAATAGACCAGTAACAATTTATTCTGAGTTAGAATCGTAATTGTTTAAAAATATACACTTTAGACGTGCGAACAAGGTCAAAATTGTTACCGGTTACAGACAAAACAGTTACAGGTACCTACTGTTAATTAAATGATTAGTATGATCATTTGATGTCACGTTTTGATATACCTAGGTACGGTAAAAATACCAATAGGTACAGTATAAATAAAGCATATTATACACTTGACGAATACATAAATGACAAATAACAAAAAAAAAAAAAAAACTTATTATACCTATACTAGGTAGGTACCTTATCACTACCTACAATGTCGGCCTCTCTCCTATTGCTATGCCTTAACAAGGTGCATGTGTTTACATTGTAACAATGTATATACTATATAGTGTGACATGTGTATTGCAATATTAATAAGAAATAAAGAAATAAAGTATTTTATTTTATTTTTATTTGGGAAACATACAATATTACAATACACAGTATTTTAAAACACAACAACTAAAACAGAGATCCGCAAAGTTTCCACTTAGTACTAATACATAGCATTTTTATTTTTATTATAAGATAAATCTTATAACTTTTGAAATTTTAAATTTGGAGCAGGGTAGAAAGATAAATTAAAACTAAAATAAATAAAAAGAAACAAAAAATCAAAAACAAAAAAGTGCTGAACATTTATGTTTTTAAGAGCCTTTTTTTTTTTTTTTTTTAATTTTTTTATCATGATTGTAGCAAACGAGCTTGCAGTCCCACCAACCGCTGCCACCCATGGACATCTGTGACAAACTTCGAATAGAACTGCAAGGGGCTGTTAATG
>DWMR01000481.1:0-12364 GCA_018245355.1 Dalla costala
ATAGCGTGCTATACCAGTCAAACTTTGGTGATGCCGAGTTGGTGAGAATTCGCATTAGGCGTAAAAACATAGAGAATACACACTAACTCGTTTTAACTTTTTTTTTTTAAACAATATGATAATTTAGGTTTTGTACTTTATCAAATTGTTGTTACCTAAAAATAAATATGTTGCGTTTATGCAAATTTATAAGAGTAAAAACGGTGGTATAATCCGTGCGGTTAGGATTTTGGCCGTCTATACGGGAGTCCGGCGTTCGAATCCAAGACATGAACTCTGACTTCTCGCGGTTGAAAACATCGCGAATAAACACGAGGGTTTTCTATGCCAATGACCGTGACTCGTGCCTCGATTTCATATCAAACGATAGCCTTCCTTAAACATTATCCTCATCAGCCTCCTTTATCCCAGTTTTTTCTTTGAAACAATTGTTTTTCAAGCAATTTGTGTTTCAGTCGGAAATGTTTCGCACAAAAACGAGAAGTGACCATTTTAGGCCTTATCTACGAATAGACACGAATCTATGATCAACTTCGAATATAAAGTACGACTAGCATCACTAGCTTCGAATATTAAATGGAGTAACTTTTGCTAACATTCCTAATCCCGAGATCCTATTCAAGATTGATTGTAGGTCTCCAACTAAGGATTCAGATGATTGAACACCTATGGACAAGACCACTACATATGGCAAATTTGTATACGAAAAATAGAATGATTGCAAAACCTGTATTAAAATGAGGTCAAGTACCTACCTACCTTCAAATCTTGCTTAATAGACCGTCATTTTTTACCACAGAGTGATTGTTACAGAGAAGTTTTTAAGAATCGCGTTATAAATAGAATCGCGCTAAAAAGAAATCGTTTAAGTAGATATATGCCCCCACCGTGTTGCGTGTCGTCAAAAGTTTGATGTCCAAGTTGTTAAGAAATAAATTGTCTCCCGATGAATGCTAATACTTACATTATTAAGTTAGGAAATGTACACCGTTTGTCTGTCGATTCACTATCATTATTACGTAGGTGTGTAGGTATGTCGAAGGCCAGTCGTAGAAATAGTATCTATGTTTATCACATAAGTATGTGTTCAAACGTTACGTTCTTAGGTAGTAGGTTTATACTTAAGTCCTACCTACTACTATTTTATACTTATACGAAAATGTATGATAGATGGATTTTTGTTACACAATCACGCACAAGATGGTCATACTCATACCTAAGTAAGTAGTTCTATGAATTTGGAATGAAGATAGCTTTGTACCCTGGCAAAATTCCGTAGTAGGCTACCTACTATTTATTTTAAATAGTTAGCCCCTAAAGGGGGTCAAGTAGAGGGTAAACCTTCCAGAGGCAGATTACCCATGCGCTGGACAGACACGATCAAAATCCTAACGAAATGTTCCGTTGTACAATGTTCTCGCAACGCCAACAATAGAACCCGATGGCAAGGTATTGCAATAGTTGCAGTTTACAAGGAGAGCACCGATAACCCTCCGCTACCGTCACAATCATCATAAGACCACGACCACTCTGTCAAGAGTGAACGACTAAGAAGAAAGAGGGTAGAACAGAGGATAAACGCGTTTTACGCGGTCGATGCCGCGGGCAAAGTTATTATAGAAATAAAAATGCGTCTTTTGTATTCAAGAGTAACGTAATGGTCATCCATCATTTCATATTGCAGTTTTGTTTGTTTGTTTAAAATCTTTATTGTTTGTACACCATACAGAAACAGATGGAAATGGTAGGTACATAGAAATTAATAGGCGGCCTTATCGCTTTAAAGAGTTCAAAGTGATTTTTTCCAGGCAACCCATATCAGCAAAGGAAATAGAGTTGTGACCGAAAGTGGGGTATAGGCGTATGTTACACAGAGACAATACAGAGTATTCAGCAATCAACATGTAAACAACATAAAATTATGACAACCAGTTTAATTTTTCTTTGTTTTTTTAATAAGACAAAGTACCTAATACAATTATAATATACATAATTGAGATGATCATAAATGATCAATAAATTGTATATTTATTTCTATTAGGTACTAAACTTATATTCATTGAATTATCTAGGCTGTAAACTTAAATTGTTCCAATAATGTGTTTCTCCTAAATGCATTGATTTTGTTAATGTTTTTGCCAATAGCAATGGATTTTACGATTGAACTGTACAAAACTCTTAGGGGGCAAATCATAACCATACATTGTCACATACCATTACGTGACAACATTTGATAAAGCACAAGAAACATATTTAAGAAAAAAAGATTATAGAAACCTCCATAAAAATCCTATTTTTAAATAAAGATAGAACAACTTCAAAGTTAACCAAAATAAATAAATTCACTACAAAAGGTAGGTAGACCTACCTACAAAATAGAAACGAAGTACATTAATCACAATAAAACAGCCAGATTTGAAATCTGACCCTTTTTTACAGATCACTTGTCAATGACACTCACTTTTGCTAAATGACCTTAACTCACTTGTAACAAGAATTTCTGTGGTTTTAGCCATTTATACTATAATATTAAAGTTGCATATAAAGCATCTAGCACTGAGAAATATTAAAATTACGTTGTATGAATTTTGTTTATCAAAACAAACTAACCTAGGTTATTGTCAAAAGTATGGACTGTGGCTTAATATGCATATAAGTACATAATAAATGTACGAATGTGTAGCTTTTATACAATAACACCCTGTACTAACATCTTGTACTGAAGGCCTAAGCTTTCTAGACATAAGAGAGAAAAAGCATCATGTCATTTATAGTAATTTATGGCCTTCCCCTAAAATATGGGGAAAGTTATAATTTATGGAGATATACTTATGTGAATTAAAAATCTACAGTAATAATAAAACAAAAACATATTTATATTGATTGAGAACTTTAATTAACTGGAATATGATTTTGTGATTTTCAAATTAGGGACCTATCAATTCAGTTAATTTTCTCTTAACCATACACAGCTGAACAATACTATAATATATCATCTCCGAGGTTCATAAAAAAATATTTAACACAAATCAAGTAAGAACTTACCAAACTTAGGGCTGTTTTTTTGGTTCGACCTACTGGCAGCATTACCAATATCATAAAAAAGAACCAGTAGCTACTGGTAAGGCTAACTTATCTAATTAATTACATTTTGCTTTTTTTTAAAACTTTTTTTTATATGTAAAAATAGCACTTATTTGTTATGTTAGTAATTATGTCACACTTATTTATAACTGACATACTGAGGTTTGCTGGACAGCCATTGTTTACACTTTTGAGAAATGAGTGTGTAAATATAAAACTAAGTATTTATATGTACTACTAGGATAGAATAATTGTAGTGTATTTGTAAACTATTTGTATATGAAACATTGTAAAGTAAATTATTCATAAAACAAAAATCTGAATATAAACACTTACTTGGTAATGCCAAATATTCTCTCAGTGGTATCCATGGCAGCAATAAAATTATGAAGTATATCAGGGCAAAGACTAGAGATGAGGTGAACCAGAAGAGCATGCCGCCATGCCCGAACAAGTCATAATCTCTTGTGTCAATGTGAAACATGTCATCAGGCATTACAATCTCCAGGGTCCCTTGTGTAATTGTGAATGCCAGGGAGATGAGTGATGTGGCTAGCAGCACATATCTTATACTGCTACGACTGTCCATGTGACCTGAAAATTTTATATTGGTTACAATAGAAATAAACAAATAAATTAAAAAATATATACCAACAGCAAGTGCATAATATATATTTTATGTGGACATTATTATATGTGATATAATTAAATAAAAGTTAGGTCAGACCATGCAACCATATTGACACCCATGGCAACATATCTTCCAGTGGCAATCTGTTTCTTCCCTGGGAGCCATCAACATTTAACCTATTATTGAGTCAAATTACTGCCACTAGAAGTGATAATATCATCCTGACAAACTGCCCTATGTTCAGTCCAATTCCAAAGTATTTTTCAGTCTTTGTTTAGATGTCACAATCTTAAACCTAAATTACATACATAGATGCATAAACAGGCATGTGTATCTTTGCTTTGAGTTGTGTTAATACATAGTGGTCTTAAAGAACATGTTTTGCACTCATCTTGAGTAGTGTTTGTCTGACTACTTCAGACGGAAACTCACTCCACAAACAGCTTGTCAGATAAGTATGTGGTAGGTACCTCACTCCATTTCGTACGGACCAAATAAAACGAATAGAAACTCACCAAAAGCCAGCCCAAAGATGACAACGCTCATCTCTGTCGCAAGTAGGAAGAACCTTACTGTGACCCACAAGATCTTGTCTACCAAGCCACCCAGTGGCATGGCCGCATTCACGGTCATGGACACCGCACACCGAACCAAGCTGATGATAACGTTTCCCCATACTAGTGAATAAAACGTCAAAAAAATTGGACTACTTGTAGCACGCAACTTCAACTGGGCCTTGTTAAACCTTACCACTAAGAACAGCACAAACAGTGCATTCGGTATCAATATTATCAAATCCCAAATGCGCACCCTGCAAGAAAAACACCGACCGTAAGCACAAAAACGTACACACAACGCTGTCAACACGATATTGACTTCAGCACACTCCTTCAGCCTTTACCTTGAGTTATTTATCTCATAATACAACACATATTTACAAAATGTGTCCTCTTTGACTGGCGGTAGATCAGACCCGTTGATTCCGTACATATTTTATTCGATTTAATGCCTCGCCATTAAGTTTTTCATTACGAAATTGGTCGGACTCTCAAGGAAGCATAGCATGATATCGTATGAATATATCAAATTAGCTGTTTTTACATTACGTCAGCTGAGTCCGGACATTATAAAATCATACACTGTTTTTCTTGTCTTGATAGGCTAACGGACTCACTTTCTAATCCAATTTATAATGACGACACCATGAATATGAACAACACCAACAACAAACGAACAATCCGATCCTCAAATGACTGATCTGAGATTTAAATAGTTTCGTACCCTCTTACTACATGTTGTCCCTGTTGTCCCTGTTTAGTGTTGTTCCCCTATCTATTTATGGTTGATTATTCGATTCTCGATCGATTATTTTCAAATAAAACGATTTAACTTTTATTCATAGAGAAAAGTTAAATTTATAAAGAGGAGTATGTACAACTTTCAGATGGAAACAGTAATAGTTATAGAATTGAATTAAGAAAATGCATCGTATTATTTATATGGAAGACCATAGAAAGTCCACTCAGTGCCATATAGCTGTCCACATACATCTCGTACACGGACTTCTAATAGTTGATAGCAGAATATGGAATGTACCTTGCTTGCATCCAACTCTTCAATGACTTCAATCTTACATTTCTATTGTAGGTTATTTTAATAAGGCCAGTTGATTAATGGTTTTGTGTAAAATATATAACACTGTATGATTATTTTTTAGTTTTTTGTTTTGTTTAGAGTCCTACCAGGTGGAATTTGTGCCTGGTAGAATAACTCAACAAATATTACGAGACATTGTCTGCGGCTTCGTATGCGTAATATTCTCTTATGTATCCTTAAGGAACCGTGCACTTTTCTGGGATAAAAATTTGTCAATATTACTCTCCAGCACATAAATTAAATAAAAATAACGACGTATAATCGTCTAATCTAAACAATCACGTCGATCCGTGACTCTGTTGCCATGTAAAAGAAGAACAAACCAACAAACACACTTGAACATTTATAAAATTAGTAAGGACGAGTAAATTAAAACGTTTTTATAGATGACAGGCAAGGTTTAAATAATTTACTTAAATAATATCAGGGGCGCTACTCTCATCATGCTTCGTCCGATCAGGACGCTAGTTGTCAATCAATCCGTTCCGTTCCGTCCGTCGCATAATATACATGGGCTATTACACGGACTTTAGTTAGCTTGTGGCTCCAGTTAGCAACGATGTACAGATGACAGAGACGTTGTAGACTAGAAGGTTGCACGACGACGGAGCCTACTTCTAATCTTATTAATTTCAGATTGCCAGCAACAGAGAAATCGTTATAGGAATAACGAATTGAACTATGCGAAGACTTAATGGGGTTGTTTGGAGCAAATATAGCGGCGGCATCGCAATGATGTGCAGTAAGCAAGGAAGCTTTGCCTATGTTTACCAGCACGACGACGCGACGCGCTCTTCTCACAGCTCTGTGTAATAAAATAAGCTGTGATAATATTTATTATATTGGCAATATTGATCGTCATACCCAAATGACCGTAAAATCAATTTTTTACCTGTATTACATTACATGGCCGTTGGTTATCTGTGATGTTGGATAAATGACATTCTACATAGTCTGTGGTCTGTGCCAAGTGCCAATGACAAGCGGACCCATCACTGCGTGACGTGGACTTGGATTGGATTGGACTGGACATTAGATTTTAAAATCAAATCATTCAGCAGTTTTTAGTCGGAGAGAACAGGAATGTGCCGGTGTAGATAAGATACACAGTTGCGCTAAGAGCACCGGTTATCTCCTTAAACATTGTAACTGATACATCTCATAAAGTTACTACTTAAGTCCGTAACAATTTTGAGAAAGAAGACAAAACTACTATTAATCATGGGAACTTTGGCGACGGCTCTTGGTATTCTGTTCATAGTCTCCACCGCCTTGTCCGATGACTCTCCAAAAGGACCTAAAGTTACTCACAAAGTAAGTTAAATAAAATTAATTTTGTTTGATTCGTTTGAATGTACTTGTTTATTTTTTAACTAGGGTTGTTTGACCACATTGAGGTTGGTGACCTTCTCGAATCGACGCTTCAAATCGTCTTCCTGCCGCCTTTGTTCAAGTCTCATCCTTTCGTAAATGACCTCACACAACGGAATTGTTCAGATTGCAAAATTTAGTTGAAAGGATTAAATAATGGATTTGTAATTTTATTTTAAAACTTTAATCCTACTTCTTGGGTTCAATGCGTCCGCGCAACAACGTTACAACCCAATTTCATTCGCAACGTTTTGTAGTCAGAAAAAATATTACTTACGGCTAAACTATAAGTAGTTCAATTATTTACTTTATTTATTTATTTGTTTATTCATTTATTTATTTACTTATCATCATTATTCACACTTATTTTATCTATTCCATGTTGTAGATGGGGGTAAAAAAATGGCTTTTAATACAATTTCATTATAAATTTTAATTTTATTTTGTTAATAAATAAAATTAAAATTTATCATTTCTTGTGAGTTAAGTAGCAAACAGTCCAACAGGGAAGAAGTTTTAGTCCAATTAGTATTTGAAATTGTACTATTTAAAGTTGCCCAAAGATACACATGTACTCTGTGATGGCTGCCTCCTGGTTAACTCTGTCTAAGAAACAACCACACAGGCTATAGAATAAGCAAATCCTGAAGATATGTGAGAGTAACTTGTATAAATAAAATGTACCTATAAATTGTAGGTCAAATTTGATATTACTATGGGAGGTGAGGCAATTGGAAGCGTCACAATTGGTCTCTTTGGCAAGACAGTCCCTAGAACAACTGAGAACTTCTTCGAGCTGTCCAAGAAGCCCCAGGGTGAAGGCTACAAGGGTAGCAACTTCCACAGAGTCATAGACAACTTCATGATCCAGGGAGGCGACTTCACCAAGGGTGATGGAACTGGAGGTAAATTGATTATATAACATATTACAAGCTGTTCCTTCTATTTACATGATTTTCAAATAGTCTCATGTCCAAATTTCATTGTAAACATTATAAAACCATGCCATAAGTGTCTTTATAATTTTTTGTTTTTTCTCCTGGAAAAATATTTTGTTAGTCTGTCTGAAGTTCTGTGAGTGTGAAGATTGAAAGTGTTGTCTTTAGTTAATGTCACTGGTTTTGTACCGTTTTAATTAAAGTAAATAAACAAATAATCATCAAATAAATATTAAGTCAAAGTTTCAAGTTGTTTAAGTGTATACAATACAATACATAATATACTTTATTGCACACTATAGGGAAAACATATTATGTCAAGAGACAAGAAAAAAATAACATTGAGTATGCAAATCTTAGTCTTTTATCTAAAAAAATCATTTTAGATTTTATCTTATGGCTAGGTTGTACTTTATTTGAAATGCATGCATAGGTGCTTAAAAAAAGAAACCTTAGACATTTCTGGATGACTTTTTTCTATGTGTATTTGCTATATGTATAACAAGTCTTGTGCATAATGCAGTAAGCCAAACACAAATACAAACATGCAGTTTTCCATGTCAATCATAAACAAGCTAGAAAAATTTATGTTCATATCGGATGTGCAGATTCATTAAGGTTTATCAGTATGTTACATTACTAACTTGCTATGCAATAAAAATCATAATTGGCTATAAAAGAGTTGTGACCATAATATTGCTATAAGAATTTTATTGCTTGTGCAATAAATAACATGATTTTTATTTAGGTCGCAGTATCTATGGCGAGAGATTTGAAGATGAAAACTTCAAGCTACGTCACTATGGTGCTGGCTGGTTGTCTATGGCTAACGCTGGAAAGGACACCAATGGCTCCCAATTCTTCATCACCACCACAAAGACACCTTGGCTTGATGGTAGACATGTAGTCTTTGGCAAGATTTTGGAAGGCATGGTATGTATTTTTTTCATGAAGTGTGAAATAGGATTCCCTACAGGATTGCTTCAGCGACGGTGGATACTTAAAACATCACACCAAGGCCGAAGAACAAACATTCACCTGCCAAAGAAATGATGGATGCTGGGAATTGCACCCAAAACCCACACTAATCAGTCATGAATACTAAAAGACCATCAAAACACCATTGCTTGCAATGCTAATGACTACATTGAATGTATGTATGTGCAAATGTGCATATTATATGAGATCCATGTTACATTTTTTAGGTAAGGCCCTATTCGAGGTTGAGCCTGCCCATGTGGATTGTATGCTACTACTTCCATATTTATTTGTTTTTGAGATAGGTATATGTGCACACATAAACATGCATTTTTCATTCAGGACTGTTCAAATGACTGTGTTTTATTACAGGATGTTGTGCGCAAAATTGAGAAAACAACCACTGGAGCCAACGACCGCCCGGTGAAGGACATTGCTATTGCTGAAACGCACACTGAGGTTGTTGCTGAACCATTCAGTGTCACAAAGGATAGTGCTCAATAATTAAATACTTTAAGTGAATAACTTCCAATGTATGTATGTATTTAGATTTAGGGATAATAATTTAAATGAACAACAAAATTTGTCAACTTTTTACATGACAAAATTACTCCAATAGGGTAGCAGAACATGAGATAATTTTTCCCTCCAACTATGAAATAAAGTTGAATGTATGAAATTAAAGAAAACACTTAAGCCAGATTATTTATTTCTTTTAAACAATTTTCAGCTTCCTTTTTAACATCGTAGTTTTTGACAGTCACACCCAGTTTCCAACCGTATCCACATGATTTTCTAGCTTGATCTATTAAGTTTTTCTTCATGTAAGCTCTGCCTAAATTAACGTAAAGTACACCTAAATCATCCATTTCTGGTATTTCCTTACCAAGGTCGATGGCCTGTTTAAAATAACTTATGCTATCATCAATGTTACCCATTTGAACACAAGTTGACCCAATATCATTTAGTTGTACTATAAGGTCCTCTGGATCTACGTCTGGGATATTTTTCAATCTGTTGTATGCACTTGTTAGGTAAGTGAGTGCTTGTTCAAGTTGATTGCAGTCAAGAAAAAGACGCCCATACCAGTCTTCTGTCATTGTTATTAATTTAGTCACATCTGCAGTGGGGTTTGTAAATTTACTTAGTTTCTGTAAACACCAGTCATAGCCTAGCTGAGAAGTTGTGTGATCATTTTGCATGTGACTAATTCTAGCCAATTTTGCACTAATGTGTATCACTCTTAGATCATCCTCAGCAGCCCCATCCGCCATTATCCTTTGTGTGACAGCAATAAATAGGTCCTTTGCTTTACTGTACTGCTTTCTTTCCAGGGCTAAATTGGCCATTACATCATAGATATATGTGACAGCAAGTTGATGGTTTATCTGTTGTGCATTTCTTAATGCCACATGCAGCAATTGTTCTGCCTTAACATACTCCTCTCTTTCTATAAAAAGAACACAGTGATAGATAGTTTGAATCAGCTCATCCTCAGCACTCGGTTTCTTTTCCAATCCAATTAATGTAAGTAATGATATTCCCAGAGTACAAGGGGCAGAAATATTCTGTCTGTTACATTGTTTATGAAGTAAGGTCGGAACTGGTCGAAACTTAATTTTTGTCTGCATTAATCTTTTGAAGAAAAATCTGTATCTCGAAGACATTTCTGGAACTTTTTATTTATTATTTAGAGTCCCAAGTTATTACATAACTTCGCACAAAAGTTGTTTTTAGAACTCTTGTATGCTGCAATACCAGACACAATAGAAAATCAATTGTTGGCCGTCCGGATACGGGCCAGCAGCATGCGAGGCAGTCAATAATTGTGTAGATCTATAGTACGTAACACTCGCTGTTAGCAAAATCACGTATTTTGAGTAAAATGTTGATTTCAAAACTTAATGTATCCTAGTCTTTTTTTACTAATTTTACACAAGTCTACGCAATGTTCAGTCATAAATGGTCACGAATATTTTGTCATTGCATGGTCATTTTTAATACAGATGAAACGTGAAATGAATAGCAAGAAGCAAAGAGATTTTTTTGACGGCAGCGCTAAGCGCTAACGTCAAGATTGCCAATTGCCAAGTAGAGAACACAGATTATAAAATAATTATTTTCTTTACTGATTTACTGCTGTAGACTCGAGACAGAAATCAAAACATTGTTACGGACGTTTTTAATGGTCGTTCGGAGAAATAGGTATTTTATTTAAATTTTTATTAGGGATAACTACTGAATTTAATAGGTTGGCTTTTTCAAATGTACACGTACCTACGTATAATTTGGGAGTTTTCCCGGCCGGAGTGTTGAGTGTTCCGTCCGAAAACCCGTCCGAGTAGGTAAGTATACTACATAGATAAAATATAGAAATGCTACAACCCGTGGCGCGTCGTTCGGTCGGGATAGCCCATGGACTAGCTGTTAGTTGTTATTGTTAGGCCCATGTACCTAAAAGGAGGCTGGTGCAGGGACTAAACAATAATCATCAAATTAACAATGTAAGCGATTCTCGACCTTGATATTTTTCAGAATAAGATAGGTACTCAATAATCGAGTAATTCGAAAAAAGTTTCTAACCGTTTTTTTGGACCTAATTGAATTGAATAGTGAGCCTTTATGTTCTACTCACAACGACAACTTCTCAGACCACTAAGAAAGAGGACAACTTTAAACCCGGGACACTCGAAGTTGGCCGATATTCAAACACTCCGGCTACCATATTTATTACAGTTTTTGTCTTGCAGGGTTCAAAAAGTAACCACACAGTAGGTACTTTGTAATAAGGTACTGGTAAGCATTGAAGTAATTTAAATGTTCTTCAATGCTTACCTGCCTTATGTTGGTAAGTGACTTATAAAAAATATATAAATTGAACTGAAACTGTTGCAAAAATGTTCTAAGTATACTTTTCACTAATATTTTTAAGGCACTGTAGGTAGGTAGGTACTAGGTACGTAGGTAAAGGAAAGAAAAAATTTGTTGCAAAAAATTTTTTATTCTGGACTGCATACCGACACGGAAGTGCTAGTGCCAAATTTTTTATAAAAAGCATTGTTACATTTTTTTGTGCTCATGTAAGCACATACGCCAATTTGGAATACACCTGAAAATAAAGATCGTGGAATTAACAACGTTAGAACGTCACATCGATGATATTGAATATTAAGTAGGTAGGTACCTATAATATAGGTCCTATATTATTAAAATAATAGATAGGTTTGTGTATTGGTGCAGTCTCTGCGGATAAAATATTTTAATTAATTTAGTCAAATCTGTGTATAGATAGATATTCAGTGATAGTTTTATTATAAGATTATGTACGTTCATTATGTTTACATAGGCTTCAGAAAATGTATTTGTTAGTTTGATACTGATACGCCTTCACGGCTAAACCATTCTACCTATATCCTCATAGAATTTGGTAAAGAAGACTATTTTGAGTCACGGAGGTCTTAAAATACTTTTGAGCCCGAATATTTGTACGGAGCCCGAGGGAATAATTTATTTAACTATTTTATTTTCATAAATCATAAATCACGACCTCTTAGGCATGCGGTTTCCACACGATGTTTTCTTTCACCGTTACAGCAGGTGACACTTAATTGCTTGAAACGCACATAAATTAGAAAAGTCATGGGTGCGTGCCGCCGGGATTTGAACCCGGAACTCTCGAGTGAGAGTTCCAACCACTGGGCTATCA